>JAXFYN010001489.1:0-25456 GCA_036172215.1 Camellia granthamiana | reverse complement strand
TTTCATGAAGAAAAGTTTGCTGTTTGGTGTATAGTTTGGCATGTCTCTTGTTATAGCCTATTTGGAGCCTATTTTGCATGGATCTTTTAGCATGTTTGTGTTCTGATTTTGAGGATGTCATCTTCTGCATATATGCTTATTTTTAGCTAATATTCAATGTTGTAGAAGAAAGTTTGTTCATTTGGTGTTTGTATATACCATCTCCCATTATACTCCTCTTTTGGCCACTAACTTTGCATGCTAATGTTGATCTGTCTATGCTTGCATTTTGGCCAAGTTTGTTACTGAAAAAATGCTATATTTGGGACTGCCTTGCTACTGTTCTTGCTGCCATGATCATATTTTGCATGTATAGCATGGCTATAGGCCATTTCGGGGCTTAATTTTACATTTTCGGGTTGATTGCATGCTTCGGGTGTCATTTCGAATCGTTTCTGGGCTGTTTCCCCCTTTATTTAGGTGCTGAAATTTCATTTCCATGCTTGCATATCATTTCCCATGTCATTCCACGCCTTAATGCATTGCCTCGGTTTGCGCGCCAACGGGCACGCACTTCGAGGCACTCCGTTTTCATCCAACGGCAGCCTATGTGAGTGCGGCTGAGGCTCTCTCATGTTGGCATAAGCCCGTCACTGCATTCTGTATGCCATTTTATGCATTCCTCGATTTGCGTGCCCGCGGGCACGCGTTTCGAGACAGCTTTGTTTTTACCCGACGGCAGCCTATGTGAGTGTGGTTGAGGCCCTCTCATGTTGGCGTAAGCCCAATTTGCATTTTCATGCTTGTATGCCATTGTCTCGGTTTGTGTGCCCGTGTGCACGCATTTCGAGGCACTTTATTTTTATCCGTTGGCAGCCTATGTGAGTGTGGCTGAGGCTCTCTCATGTTGGCGTAAGCCCATCACTGCATTCCGTATGCCATTTCATCCTCATTTCATCATTGCCTCGGTATGCATGCCCGTGTGCACGCATTTCGAGGCACTTCGGTTTTATCCGATTCGCAGTTCATTTTAGCATCGCCTCGGTTTGCGTGCCCGTGTGCACGCACTTCGAGGCACTTCAGTTTTATCCGATTCGCATTTCGAGGCACTTCGGTTTTATCCGATTTGCACTTCATATCATCGCCTCAGTTTGCACGCCCGTGTGCACGCATTTTGAGGCACTCTGTTTTATCCGATTGGCATTGCGTATGCCTCCGCCTCGGTTTGCGTGCCTGTGTGCACGCATTTCGAGGCACTCTGTTTTATCCGCTTGGCATTGCGTATGCCTCCGCTTCGGTTTGCGTGCCTGTGTGCACGCATTTCGAGGCACTTCGGTTTTATCCGGTTTGCCTTTATGTCATCGCCTCGGTTTGCGTGCCAGTGGGCACGCATTTCGAGGCATCTCATTTTCATAGCATTGCGCATGCTAGGATTGTATGTTAGTTGCATTTCATGCATATCATGCATATTGCACGGGAAACGAGGCGCGTTTCGCACTCCGAGTGGCGGAGCATGTCTCAATTCCCCAGTCACCGACACTCCGGATCACCCATGATGGAGCTAGGTTTTGTTGTAGCATTCATATGCATTCATCCTATATTAAGTTGTGCAATTCGGCTCCTCGGCCATCATGCATCGAGATGCGTGATTGGTGGCACGAGGATCGAGGCATGCATATATTTGTGAAATACATTGCTATGCCCTTTTCCTGCTCTCTGTTGCAGCAACATCAAGAATCAGCACCTTTTCGGAGTCCGGCACGCATTTCGAGAAAAATTGCAAACAGAGGCGAATTGGGGCATCTCAGTGGATTTCCGCGCCAGGCAGCCCAGCATACATCATCCATCAGAAGCAAGGCAGTCCCTGGCTTGCATGCCAGTTTTACTTCTTTTGTAATTAATTTGTCAATTAATTAGAATCTGTATTATTCTTTCATTTCAGACTGTATTATTTATTCGGACCCTCTGCGCGAGGGCAATGTTGTAATAAGGGTGTGTGAGTGTGATGTATGTCTTCCAACCCCCATTTCTTTCTCCCTTTTATTTATCCGCTTTGGATGGTTAGATATAGGGCATATTTCAATTAGCATACAGTATGATAGCATGTTTGCATCATTCATCTGTTTTGCATGCACCGGGCTCGGCGCATCATACAAACTGCATCTGTATTTCAATTCCAAAATGAATACATGTTAGCTGTAGCATTTCATATGCCATATTTAGAATAGCCGAGCCTGCTATAGTTTGCATCTTTGCATGTGTTGCATTAGGCATCTCTGCATTTTTAGGATCATGCATGATTTCTAATAAGCTTCCTGTTTTGGCTTGGAGTACTCTGTAAGTGGTTATGCTTTAGCATCCTTGCATGTGTGTGAGTGTTGCCATGTTAGCATGCTTGCCATGAGGCTATTTGCTTATATGATATAACTGCCTTGAATGCCTGTGGGTGGAGGTTGAGTTATCTGAAGTGGAACAATTCATCAACTGTCTGTGTTAAGCCCACTAGATGGTGGCAAAATCATGTTTTCTAAGCCCACCTGAGGGTGGCAAATCCACATCTTAGCCTACTTGCGGGTAGCACCATCAAACCATTTTCAACCAAACAAACATGAAATGTTTTGTTCCAATTCAGGCGATTCAGTCTATACTTGTTTGCTGCGAGCATCACATAGTAAACTAGGCTAATAACCGGAATAAGAACTCACAATGTTTTCAAAAACAGATATCATGGTTAGTAGAGGCCGGTCTTTGACCGGGCGAGCGGGGGTGCTCACGATGTGACCTTCCCTAATCGTACCCAAGTTCCCGAGCCAACTTTGGTAATGACGGACACGTGGCCTTTCGGCACCGAGTCAGGGTTTCCTAAATTTCCCATTTAAAAAATATTTAGGTGGCGACTCTGTTATCTGGCAAAGCAGTCCATGTTTGGCACTTCTTTCAAAAAATCTGTTTTTCTCAAAACGATTTGCCGGATTTAGACTCTTTGGTTCAAGATTTGGAACCGCAACAAAAATCAAGTCCGAGCTGTAGCGAGGTCCCCCGCGGGCGTTGTTACACCCGGATCTGGAGGTTCCTTTAAGGAACTAGTTACTTGTAACCCTTACGTGTCTGCCTCTGTTCTGTATCTGCTCTGTTATTGCTAATGGATGTATCACGTAAACTCAAGCATGACTTATTATTTATGTATATGATCTGGACCAATTATGGATTTGATACGAAACTAAATTATGATTTCTGAATATGTACGGACTCATTCATTGAAACCCCTTTACTCTATTATTATCCACTAGGCTTTCGCTCACAGTTTATATTATGTATGTAGGTGAGCCGGCGTGTGACCAGGGCCAGAGTTGACGGCCTTCTGTTCTGTTTTTGTCAGCCAACCATTGTGCCTCTCGAGGAGGTTCCGATCGAAGTCTAATGCCATGGCTGTTTTTGTATTCATGCTAGTCTCTGTGACTATTTTGTAAAGTCAGGTCTTGGGATGTGCACTTCTGTAAATACTTTGTAAATATTGGTGTCCTTTGACTGGCATGCTCATGTATATATATATATATAAGAGTTTTGAAATCTACTGTCTCATGTACGTTACCACAGTTCATTGGACCTTGTCTATTTTATATATTTGCTTCCGCAGCCCCTTATTATATACTTATCTATTCAGAGGCCTTTGGTAATCCACGGATTACTGGCCGGTTACGATGCCTAACCTACAGGGGCGGGTTTGAGTTGTGACAGAGTGGTATCAAAGCACGTGTTCTACCACACACACAGGTCCGTATGAGCTTAAGATGTTCTAGTAAGAATTAGGGGCATTCCATCTGCATGTGTGAGTGTGTGGTAATCTAAATGAACATGAAAACTGAATGTAAATTTGAACAATTGAATTAAAGGGAACGAATAAGATTATGCCTGTGTTTATTATCATTTGATGTCTGTATAGTAAGATGGAGAATGCAAGGGGAAGTGATGTAAGTGAATCTTCAGAGGCTCGCATGGGCCGAATGGACCAGATGCTTGCAGTATTGACTGAAACTTTGACACAATAGCAAAGACAGCAACCTTTACCCCTATTGCCTCCACCGGCACAAGCTGAGGCAAATAATAATGACATCATCAACTTGACACAGAAATTCATGAAAATGAAACTGCCAACGTTCTATGGTGGAATTGAACCTTTGAAAGCTGAGACGTGGTTGCTTGAAATAGAGAAACTGTATGAGGAGTTTCCTTGTTCTGAAACCCAGAAAGTCCTCCTAGCCACCTACACTCTGAAAGATGAAGCCCGCAGGTGGTGGTTACTGATCCGAAGTGGCAACGGGAATATGACGTGGGCATAGTTTAATGTTATTTTCTATGATAAATATTTTCCCCAATGTTTCAGGGATCGGAAAGTGTCGGAATTTCAAGAACTCAAACAGGAAAGGATGTTTGTGGCAGAATATGAAGCTAAATTCACCGAACTGGCATGGTTTGCTCCACATATGGTGGATACTAATTACAAGAAAGAACAAAAGTTTGAAGGTGGACTGGATTTAGAGGTGTTTGATCGAGTAGGCGTCCTGAAATTGCCTACTTATGTAGAAGTTCTAGACAGAGCCTTAATGGCAGAAGCCACCATAGCTGCTATGAAACAGAGTAAAGCCCCAGCAGCTACAACAAATGATTGGAGAGGAAAAAGGTCCGGGTTTGGTTTTAAAAGAGGCCGGTCCTTTGTCAATAAGAAACAAAACACAGGGTCTACAAGCAGCTCGAGTCAGAGTAGTGGGTCTATCCCGGTCTGTTCTGATTGTGGTAGAAGACACAAGGGTGTGTGCTACTGAGTATCCGGTGCTTGTTTCCGATGTGGCCAGTCAGGCCATGTAGTGAAAGATTGCCCGCTCAAGTTTGAGACTACTAGCCGTCCTGCAGCAAGTTCAGCGGGATCCGCCTCTGTGGCCAAAACAAATGCAAAAGCCAATGCTGGGAAAGAACCTCTGAGACAAGGCCGAGTGTTTGCCTTAGTGCCCGGTGACGTACCGAACACCTATACTGTGGTGTCAGGTACACTCTCTGTATGTTCTCAAAATGCATGTGTACTGATAGATTTCGGTTCTATACATTCCTTTGTATCGCATGCTTTTTCTTGGAAAGTGACTAGACCATTAGAACTTATGACACATGTGTTATCTGTATCTATGCCGTCTGGAAGTTCTATGATATGTGCACATGTTTATCCTGCATGTGATATTATTATTGGCGATGTGATGTTATATGTGGACTTATTACCCTTGGACATTAATCATTTTGATTGTATTTTGGGAATGGACTGGTTGACTAAATACTATGCTACCATTGACTGTGCAAGTAAATCTGTTGTGTTTAGACCACCGGGTATGCCTGAAATTACTTTTACTGGGAATGGGGTAGTTTCTCCCCCATAGTTGGTTTCAGCTTTGAAAGCCAGAAAACTGCTTAGGAAGGGATGTAGGGGTTATCTGTGTTGTATACTGACTGCATCATCTGATGGAACTAATGTAGAAACTATCCCTGTTGCTTGTGAATTTCCCGATGTGTTTCCAACTGACTTACCTGGGGACTTAGTTGATAGAGAAATTGAATTCACTGTTGAAGTGTTTCTGGGGACACAACCCATTTCCAAGACTCCCTATAGAATGTCTACCTCTGAATTAAAAGAATTGAAAACCCAACTTCAGGAACTGTTAAATAAGAAATTTATCCATCCGAGCGCTTCACTTGGGGTGCTCTAGTTTTGTTTGTCAAAAAGAAGGATGGATCTTTGAGATTATGTATAGACTATCGAGAACTGAACAAAGTGACTATCAAGAACAAATACCCTCTGCCTCGAATAGATGACTTGTTTGACCAACTTCAAGGTGCCCAAGTGTTTTCCAAAATTGACCTCAGGTCTGGGTATCATCAATTAAGGGTTAAAGCCGAAGACATAGAGAAAACTGCATTCCGAACTAGATATGGACATTATGAATTTTTAGTATTGCCGTTTGGGATGACTAATGCACCTGCAGCTTTCATGGATCTTATGAACATGGTGTTTAAATCATATCTGGATGACTTTATTGTTGTGTTTATTGATGACATTTTGATTTATTCTAAAGATAGGGAAGAACTTGAGAACCATCTGAGAACTACCTTGCAGATTTTGAGAGAGAAGAGGCTGTATGCTAAATTGTGTAAATTTTGGCTTGACAGTGTGGCATTTTTGGGACATGTAATCAACAAGGATGGTGTTTCTGTTGACCCTCAGAAAATTGAAGCTGTCGTGGATTGGCCAAGACCGACAAATGTGACAGAAGTTCGAAGTTTTCTGGGACTTGCAAGTTACTACAGGAGGTTTATGAAAGACTTTTCTAAGCTTGCTATGCCATTGACTCAGTTAACTCAGAAAAATGTGCCATTTGACTGGAATGAACAAAGAGAGGCAGCTTTCCAGGAGTTGAAAACCAGGTTAGTAACTGCACCAATTTTAACTCTGCCCAACGGTACTGATGGGTTTCAAGTGTACAGTGATGCTTCCTATAAAGGCTTGGGTGTGTATTAATGCAAAATGGAAAGGTGATTGCCTATGCTTCTAGACAACTCCGACCTCATGAAAAGAATTACCCAACACACAATCTTGAATTAGCAGCCGTGGTGTTTGCTTTGAAAATATGGCGTCATTATTTGTATGGAGTAACTTGTGAGGTATATACAGACCACAAAAGCTTGAAATATTTCTTCACCCAAAAGGAATTGAACATGAGATAGAGGTGATGGTTAGAACTAATCAAAGATTATGATTTGCAAATCTTATATCATCCAGGAAAGGTTAATACCGTAACAGATGCCTTAAGCTGAAAATCCAGTGCAAATCTGTCATGTTTGCTGTCCAACCGAAAAGAATAGCCGATTGACCTAGAACAAGGTGGGTTGTCAACTGCTATTACTACTCAACCTACAATTCTTGATGAGATCAAACTGAAACAATGCGAGGATGAATACTTGAAAAAGATCACGGAGGAATTTGATTCGAAGCCGAGGCCAGGATTTGTGTTTGAGAATGATGTGTTGAAATTCCAGAACCGTCTTTGTGTACCCGATTGCTGTGATTTGAGAAAACGTGTTATAACTGAAGCTCACAACAGTAAGTTTGCCATGCACCCGGGGAACACGAAAATGTATCACAACTTGAAACAGAATTTTTGGTGGCCTGAAATGAAAAAGAGTATTGCCAATTTCGTGGCTAGATGTCTACATTGCCAACAGGTTAAAGCTAAACATCAACAACCCGCTGGTTTGCTACAACCACTCCTAATACCGGAATGGAAATGGGAGCACATTACCATGGACTTCATTGTGGGATTGCCTCGCTCTTCTCGAGGTATGGACTCTATCTGGGTTATAGTTGATCGTTTAACTAAGTCTGCCCATTTTCTGCCTGTCAAAACTGTTTATAACGCTGATAAATTGGCCAATATTTATATGACTGAAATTGTGAGGTTGCATGGAGTGCCAGTATCTATTGTGACTAACAGGGACTCAAAGTTTGTATCGAGATTTTGGCAGAGTTTGCAACAGGCTTTGGGGACTGAACTGAGACTGAGTAGTGCCTATCACCCACAGACAGATGGACAAACTGAACGGACTAACCAAACTCTAGAAGATATGCTCAGAATGTGTGTGTTAGACTTCCAAGGGAATTAGGAGACCTACTTGTCATTAGCTGAATTTGTATACAACAACAGTTACCATTCAAGTATTGGAATGGCTCCTTATGAAGCCTTGTACGAAAGAAGTTGTCGCTCTCCGGTATGTTGGGCTGAAGTAGGTGACAGACCTTTATTGGGACCAGAACTTGTGCAAGAAACGACCGAGAAAGTGAAACTGATATAGCAGTGTCTGAAAACTGCACAGAGTCGGCAGAAGAGCTATACCAATATTCGAAGAAGAGATAGGGAATATGAAGTTGGAGATCATGTGTTCATTAAGGTGACCCCAATGAAGGGTCAAACTCGATTTGGTGTTAAGGGAAAATTGACACCAAGGTATGTTGGACCTTATGAAGTCCTCGAAAAGATCAATCCGATATAGTATCGGGTAGCCTTACCCCCAGTAATGGAACATATGCATAACGTCTTTCATGTATCGATGCTACGAGAATACTTGAGGGATCCACTCTACGTCATTGAACCGACACATGTGCTTTTGAAAGATGACTACACTTATGAGGAAAGACCTATCCAGATTATGAATCGCCGGATCAAAAAGTTGAGGAATAAAGAAATACCGTTGGTAAAAGTTGATTGGCAAAACCATGGAGGAACCTATGCAACTTGGGAAACCGAGGAAGACATGGTGAAGAGATATCCGGATTTGTTCCCATTAGACCCAATGTTGATTCAGAATGAAGGTAATTCAACTTTGGAGGACCAAACTCTTTTAAGGGTGGAAGACTGTAATAACCCCGATCTCTGATTAATGTTAATCCGCACTTAATTATGCCTAACAGTAATTTAGAAGGAATCGGGGATTAATTTGCATATGTATTGCATTAATTCTGTGTTTCTATCTGTTTGCTATAAAGTAATCTGTTTATGCGTTGACTTTGAACTGCGAATTGAAAGCCTTATCGGCGACTGATTCAGAAATTGATTAGTGTGTTATACTAGTTAGATTTTATATGATTTTATGGTAGGCTTAATTAAAATTCGATTTGGAATGTGTAAATTATATTAAATAATGTTGAATTGCGTTAGTTTGCCTAATTACACAAATGCCACTTAGTGGCTTGATTTGAGACCAACTTTATCACACTTTATTACACTTAGAAGCATCTCTCCTCAGCCATTTTCTTGACCAAACTGTAGGAGAGGGAGAGAGAGAGAGAGAGAGAGGAGAACAAGATTGAGTTCATCTAGAGTTTTGCTTGAACTTAGAAGAATTGAAGGCAACTTGGAAGATTACGCTACTAAGCTTGAAATTAAAGACCTAAAGGTAGAGAATTCATCCTTTTAATTATGAATGTGAGTTGTTCTTGCTAGGTTCATGGTGAAATTGGTATTTAAAGTCAAGATTTAGCTCAAAGTGTGGTTTTGAGAGTCCATCCATGCATGCATGCATAAATTTCCATGCTTTGAGTTTGAATTCTAAGATTTCTTCCATGCATGTGTTAATTTCACTCACATTATGGTCATTCATCTTGTTATCCATCAAATTATCAAGTTTGATCATGTTTTGGAGGGTTTGGATTCAATGAGATTCTTGCATGTTGTATTAATGGCATGTTCATAGAGTTCATGTTGATTTTGCACAAATTGGGTTGCTCTTGGGCCATGATTTCTTGAAATGATTTTTTAATAAATGTTGTTTTATGAGTTATTATATGTTTCCTCAAATATTGGCCTAGAAAAATGAGTTTTTAAGGCTTAAAGATTGAGTTTCATACTTGGAGGTCAATCTGGATTTTCCAGAAATTTGACCCACGCTCGAGCGGGGACTTTCACGCTCGAGCGTGAATCCTGAGTACATGCACTTCCGCTCGAGCGTCGAGAGTTACGCTCGAGCGTAAAATGCGTATACCCAGAAGTTTGTGTGTTTTGCAGTCCACTCGAGCGGGGGAACCCAAGCTTGAGTGAGACTCTGAGTCTCACGCTCGAGCGGGGGTCGAGCGCCCGTCGAGCGTGAAAATCATGCATCCAGTACTTTTGTCGATTTTACAGTCCGCTCGAGCGAGGAAGTTTACGCTCGAGCGGAGCTTCAATATCTGCATGTTCGCTCGAACGAGGTAATCTACGCTCGAGCGTGGACCTTATCTTCAACAAAATTTAGGAAATGGTTTTTAAGGCATTTTTGCATCCTCATTCCATCCTAGGCATTCCTAGGCCATGTTTAAGACCCTTTAATGAGAATTAACAGTTAGAAACACACTAAGAGCCAACGACGTAAGTTTTGTACAATTGGAACGTGTGTTTCAAGTGTGTATCTGTTATGTGTTATGTAGGTCACGTGCCGCGTTCTGTCTGACTAATCTGCTCCGTCTGTTTGTCTCAAGGCCAACTGTGAGTAATAGCTTAGTAAAGTTATGTTCAACTATATTTATTTTCTGTGTGATAAAATGAGATCTGTTTTCTGAAATGATATGTTTTGTACAATGAATGATTGTTCAATTTCTGATATGTATTCGTGACATCCTTAGCATCATGTGATATTTATTGGCTGTTACTCGGTATCGGAGGTTCCTTTATGAAACTTATATCCGTCTGCACTCTGTTACCCGTACCGGAGGCCCCGTCATGGGGGCTCAGCTTCTGTTCTATTACCCGGATCTGGAGGTTCCTTTAAGGAACTAGTTACTTGTAACCCTCACGTTTCTGCCTCTGTTCTGTATCTTCTCTTTTATTGCTAATGGATGTATCACGTAAACTCAAGCATGACTTATTATTTATGTATATGATCTGGACCAATTATGGATTTGATACGAAACTGAATTATGATTTCTGAATCTGTACGGACTCATTCATTGAAACCCCTTTACTCTGTTATTATCCACTGGGCTTTCACTCACAGTTTATATTATGTATGTAGGTGAGCCGGCGTGTGACCAGGGCCAGAGTTGACGGCCTTCTGTTCTGTTTTTGTCAGCTAACCGTTGTGCCTCCTGAGAAGGTTCCGATCGAAGTCTAATGCCATGGCTATTTTTGTATTCATGTTAGTCTCTGTGACTATTTTGTAAAGTTAGGTCTTGGGATGTGCACTTCTGTAAATACTTTGTAAATATTGGCGTCCTTTGACTGGCATGCTCATGTATATATATAAGTTTTGAAATCTACTATCTCATGTACGTTACCACAGCTCATTGGACCTTATCTATTTTATATATTTGCTTCCGCAGTCCCTTATTATATGCTTATCTGTTCAGAGGCCTTTGGTAATCCACGGATTACTGGCCGGTTGCGATGCCTAACCTACAGGGGCAGGTTTGGGTCGTGACATCTTTGGATGGGGAGCGGTGGAGTAAGATTGATAGGTTCTTGCTAGGTACAATATGGTTGGAGAAGTTTAGGCTACCGATGTGGGGTTTACCCAGGTTAGTGCATGATCACTGTCCACTTTTGTTGATGGAAGATAAGAGAAATTGGGGACCAAGACCATTCAGGTTCTTTAATGCATGGACACTGCACCCAAGTTTTATGTCAATTACTAAACAAGCTTGATCTGAGTACCAGGTACAAGGTTGGGCCGGATATAGAGTGCAAAGAAAGTTAGGAGGTATGAAAATTGAACTGAAAAAATGGAACATAGAAATATTTGGAGTGGTTGAGGAGCAACTAAAAAAAGCAAAGGAGGATTTGCATTCAGATGACTCATTAGCAGAATCTAGGGAGCTGGCATCCAGTGAAGTTAAATCTAGAAGGGAAGCAAAACATCTAGTCTGGAAGCTGAGAAAAAGAAAGGACTGGATATGGTTTCAGAAGTCTAGATTGAATTAGGCACAACATGGGGATAGAAACACGAGGTATTTTCATATTATTGCAAGTAAGAGGCAAAGAAGAAATATGGTGGACTCAGTGGTAGTTAATGGGGTCAGCATTGAAGATCCTGAGCTTGTGAGGCTTGAAATGGTACGACACTTTTCAAAGGCATTTGCTGAAGAGTGGCCATCCAGGCCAAAGATGTCTGGAAGTTTTGTACTAATTGGTAATGTAAAGAGTGTGGAGGTACTTGAACCTGAATTTACAATGGAAGAAGTCTAGGAAGCAGTGAAAGAGTGTGATGGGAATAAAGCGCCACAGTCGGATGGGTTCAATATGCTATGCATTCAGAAATGTTGGAAGTTTATGAAGAGTGATTTTTTTTGACTTTATGAAGGAGTTTTATCATCATTGTAAACTGGTTAGAGGACTTTATCACCCTTGTCCCCAAAAAAGAGTCTCTTAGTGGTTTGACAGATTATCGACCTATTAGTTTGGTGGGGGTTGTCTATAAAATCTTGGCTAAGGTGCTTTCAAGAAGATTGAAGAAGGTGTAACTAGATATTATTAGTGAAGTTCAAACAGCCTTCTTGGGTGGAAGAAATATTTTTGATGGAGTAATAATTGCTAATGAAGTTGTGGATTGGTGGAAAAAGTCAAAAGGGAAGGGAGTTATATTAAAGCTTGACTTTGAAAAAGTATATGATTCAGTTAATTAGGAGTTTTTGTTTTCCATGATGGCAAAATTTGGGTTTGGAGAAAGATGGATTAAATGGATGAAAACTTGTGTTACCACAGCAAGAGTTTCTATGTTAGTTAATGGATCACCTACTGATGAATTTTGCCTACAAAAGGGGTTGAGGCAGGGTGATCCTTTGTCACCCTTCCTATTCAATATCGTAGCAAAAGGATTGAATCTATTGCTAGAAAAGGCTAAGAGTTTAGGTGTTTTTAAGGGAGCTACTGTTGGGTCTGCAGGGTTGAAACTATCTCACCTTCAATTTGCAGATGATACTATACTGTTTTGTGCAGCAGAATAGGAGGAGATTGTTAATGTTAAAAGAATTCTTAGATGCTTTGAGGTAATGTCAGGTTTGAAGATCAATTTCCATAAAAGTGTGGTGTGTGGTGTAAGAATAAGTGATGATCAGGTTCATGAATTTGCTTCTTTCTTGCATTGTTTATGTCAGAAATTACCTCTAAAGTTTTAGGTCTGCCACTTGGTGCAAATCCTAGGAGGAAACAAACTTGGCAACCTATGGTGGATAAGGTCAAGTCCAGATTAGCTCTTTGGAAGAGGAAGCTTTTGTTATTTGCTAGTAGGCTAACCTTGGTTAAATCAGTTATGGATAGTTTACCTGGGTATTATATTTCAATCTTTAAATTACCTAAAGGTATGTCTAGGGAAATTGATAAGTTGAAGGCTGCTTTCTTATGGGGCAGTACTAAGTTAAAAAGAAAGGTTCATATGGTAAAATGGAAAGACGTCACAAAGAGTAGAGATTAGAGAGGGCTAGGTATAAGAAAGGCTAAAGGTATAAATGATTGTATGTTGCTAAAGTGATGGTGGAGATATGGGGTGGAGGATGAGTCACTGTGGAAAAGGGTTGTGGTTAGCAAGTATGGAGCTGATGGGGGCAAGTGGATACCAATATAGAATGGGGAAAACAAGGAGTCTATTTTGTGGAGTGATATTCTGAGAGTGGCAGAAGTTAATCCTGAGTTGTATCAATTTTTTATGTCAAAGCTGAAGATTGTGGTTGGGGATGGGTGTTGGATACAGTTTTGGCATGATAGGTGGCGCATGGATTTGCAGTTAAAAGAGGAGTTCCCTAGGTTGTTTAGACTCTCTGTGGAGAAAAATGAAAAGCTGGGTTATTTTATGCAGAGGAGGGACAGAGATGTTCACTGGAGACTACAGTTTAGAAGATCTTTGTTTGCGTGGGAGGTAGAGGAGGTTAAGAAGCTGCAAATTATGACAAAGGATATGCCCAGGTTGAATGATAATCTGTATGATGTTGTCAAGTGGACAACATCCTCATCTGGTGTGTTCACAGTGGCATCTGTAAGAGTGTGGCTTCACAAAAATTCTGGTCCTAGTTTACTGGTTCCTAAGATGCTATGGAATAATTTGGCACCATCTAAAGCACAATTCTTGAGTTGGTTGGCTTGGAGAGGAAGGGTTAAGTCATCAGTTGTTTTGCAAAGATTAGGGGTGCTAGGTAGTAGTGTGAGTGTTGTATGCCCATTCTGTTCAGCTGCAGAAGAGTCTGTGGGTCATCTTTTTGTGCAATGTACTGAAATATGGAAGGTTTAGGGAAGGTTGTTGCAATGGTGGAATTTATGCTGGGTATCTCCTGCTTCAGTGGATGGTGTGCTTTCTTGGTGGTTGGGAACTAAGCATAGGAAATTAGTAAAGAAAATCTAGGTGATGGTACTAGTGGCAATGTTGTGGTCAACGTGGAGGCTTAGGAATGAGGTTGTATTCAAAGGTCATCTGCTAGATATGAAGGAACTTGGTGAGTTAGTAAAAGTGAGGGTTGGGTTGTGGGTTAGATCTCCTTTGCCTAATGTCCATTACTCAGTGCATCAAATTGTAGAGAATCTAAGTCAGGTGAGGCAATGCATTTGAGATGTTTGGGTATAGGTGGTTGTTGTGTTCTACAGGTGGATGGGGGTGGGTGTGTTCTACTGTTACTCTATTTTTATTTTTGCTGTTTGGTTGGTATCTTACTAGCCTTGGGGTGGTGTTGTTAAATGATTGAGTTTGCTTCTTGGTGCCAACATAGTTGGGATTGGGAAGTTTGATGATGTTTGCACCTTCTCATTCCTTCCTGTTTTTTCCTGTATTGTTGTATCGCCTATACTTTGTATTGGTTGATTTATTAATAAAGGTTCTCTTTTGATTGATAAAAAAAAAGGATGTGCACAAATACCATGTTTGTTTGGCTCTTTGGGGAAGAGGATTGGACAAATAGTTTTTGAGTGTTTGATTGGGAACATAAGTGAGGGAATTAACTATTTCCTTAGACTAGTAATCACCCAATGTGGTAGCATTACAAAAAATTAAGATTTTAGAGACCAAAATTTAAGGACACAATTATTTTTTAGGGATCAAATATTTTTGTTGCGATAAGTGTCGTCATTATATTTTTAACAATGGAAATTGAAAATTAGTGATGAATTATTATCTTTTAAGGACCAAATTTTTTGTCCCAAAAAATAAACATTTTTTAGATCAAATTATTTTGTCCCTAAAAAAAGTGTATTTATTAGTGACGTTTTCAAAATTTTGTCGTTAAAAGTTTTTTTTTTTTACTTCTCGGGATGACATTTTAGCAGCTATCCTCAATACGATAGAAATTAGTCCCTAAATATCTTTTGCAACAAAATTTTCACTTTTAGAGACCAAAAAATTTACTTTCTAAAACTCTTATACGTTGTAATGTAAGACAAATAAAGCTATGGAAAGGTTGAGATGAGAAATTGAGTGAGGGAATTAGTGAATTTTTAAATAATTTATAAGCTAAAATTATATTTTTTAGAACAAAAAAATAATAATTATTATAATATTAAAAAAATAATAAAAATTAAAAAAATATTAATTTTATATAGTAATACTATCTATAGTATTACTAATACGATGGTGTACAAACAAACAATTTTTTATCTTATATCTCTAACTTAATATCATTATACTAATATTCTCCTCACTCAATCTCACATACTCTTGATCTCCTCCATTCTGTGTAGCCAAAAAACGTGACTGATGTTGTCGTTTGCACACCAAAATATTCTATATATAACCAAGTAATAACTACTACTCCGAAGTACAGCGGTTATGACAAGGTGTCGATCTTCAGAGACTAATCGAGTTGTGTTGACTCGAAAATAATAATGAAAGTAATTTAAAATGATTGATTTTGAAAATTAGTTTTGAAAATAATAAAACTAAACTTCATAAAACATAAAATAAGTAAAATAAAATAAGAAATATTTTAAGGTTTTGAATCCACCGCAAATCTGATAATTCGGGGTTATTGTATTAGTTTTTAGAAAATCATTTATTTAGGTAAAATGATGTAAATTGATCAAAAATACATCATCAAGAAGATTTGTATATTAAAACCCGAAAGTCATAAATCATATTCGCTTAGTACAAACCGTAACCACCAAACTAAACTAAACTATGATCGATGCACAACCCGTCTTGCTAGATATGATTCGTCTAACAATTTTAGTACATCGCAATGAAAATAATTGTATAACATTTATTGGATAAAAAGAGCTACAAGTTATATAATTTATCCAAATCAAATTAAAAATAAAAATATCAAATACAATTTATCTCAATTATTTGGTCAAGATTTCATCTCTATTTTAAGAAAAAAATATTAATTATTAGCACTCATATAACTACTACACTCTAATGGGGGTGTTTGCTGCAGCTTTTTTGAGCCAGCTTATGGCTTCTGGCTTTTAAAAAGTTATTTTGGACTGTTTGGTTAAACTTATTTCAAACAGCTTCTGATTCTAACAGCTTATTTTAAGTCAAAAAAGCTGATTCTGAGAAGCTGCTCACCCCTTGCTTCTGATTATCAGCTTCTGCTGTGGACATGTTAATTCATGGTTATACTCTTAGATTTTTTTATTTTTTATTTTTTAAAAAATAGAAAAAGACCCAAATGGACTATAAAATATTATTATTATTTTTTATGAAAAATGTAGACAAATAGTGAATAATAAAAAATAAAAATTAATTAAAAAAGCTACTTCACAGCTTATTTAACAAACACTACTCAGCAACTTAAATCTATAATCTAACAGCTATACCAAACAGATTAACAACTTCTGATTAAAGTCATAATCTATATCTGTTAAGCTATAAGCTATAATCTGTTTTAACAGCTACACCAAACAGCACCAATATATACAAAATTATATCCTCCCACTCTCTCTCTTTTTCTTTCTTTTTCCTATTGCCGAAGCTCTCTTCTTCCTTTTTTTCTTGCCTCAACCGAGCTCCCTTTTTATAGAGGAGAGAACCTGCAGAACAAAACGTAAAATATAATATAATAACGAAATATTATATTATCTATATTATTATTAAGTAAATGCCTAAATTAATTTAGTGAAACTTACTACCTATCAACTTTATATACGCTAAAAAAAAAAAAAAAAAAAATTATTATACACAACATAAATAAGTTTTGAACCCAAGATATTTAATTTCATTAAGAATATATTTCTTACTTAAATAACATACATATTATGATATTAAATTTTTTATTATTGATTATCTAAATTACACACGTATTACGGTGTACCATCCCTTATATATATATATATATATATAATATCAATGGGAAGGGGGTGTAGGCAAGCCGACACTCTCGTTGATAATTTTTATTTTTTTATTTAATTTATTTTCTAATATATATAATTAATATAATATATAAAATATTTAACATGTATTATTCACTTTAATATTTGTACAAACATTTAAAATATATAAAAACACATAAAAATATGTAAAATTATAAAATAATAAAAATAAATAGATTAATAAAATATATTTTAATGGGTCAAATATGTAATATTTAGCCCCAATCAATAGCCAAATTATTTATGTTGTGTATAAATAAAAGGGCTTTGATTTGTGGCACTAATTTGTTGAGCACTAATGGCACTAATTTCTATATCAGGTAAAGAAAAAAAAAAACAAATTACCAAAACAGAAAATTAGTGCCATTAGTACCAACAGTTTTAGTGCCACAAATCATTTTTCTAAATAAAAACTCTCAATAAACCAACCTCGTACACAATCTATCTTAAATTTGTATGTCACTGTCATTCACATAGACAACCTAATACGAAATTTTTATTTAATAACTATTCATTCACATAGACAACCTGGTTGTCACTGTCCTCATCCATAATTATAGGACAAGTAATACAAATAGGAAAAAAATAAATAAATAAGAATAATAACAATACAAGCAAGCACTCTTACCTCACGTGTTGCATTGCATTACTTACACAAGACGATAATATATTGTGCGGGGGTGATTTTCGCACTATGAAGGAAGGGTTTGAACTTCGTGGTATGAACAGCGTGCTCTAAGAATTGAAGATCTGCACAGAGTAACAAACGGTGAGGCTGCCCGACCGGGGGTTTGGTCGGAAACCCCTCCGATGGTTAAAGTCAGGGACTTAGAAAGAAGAAGAAGAGAGAATATAGAGGGTGTATATGTGTTAAGTGTGTGGATTTTTCGGATCCCTTGAGAGTGAATAACGTTCACCTTTTATAGGAGAAGGTCGTTTGTCGTTCAATTCCTTCTCTCTCCGCCATCTGTTCCGATGTGTCTTCTTCGTGGTCGTCTCCTATTGGAGGAGGACGACCACTCCGCCTGACAGTGCAGGTCTGTTTTGTTTGTCTCATTATGCGGGCATCCCTCATTGGAGGAGGACAACCACTCCGCCTGCCATTCAGATGCAGGTCTGTCATATATGCACCTTGTCCCCTCTGCACCTCCATGTCTCCACGTTCTGTTCATACAGAGGGAGAGGAGCAGAGTTGTTTGTCCTCTTGTGAGCCCAAGAAAGATCTTCATGGATTGGCCTTCTCTAAGTTGGTTTGTTCTAGAACGGTTGTCCAACTAGGAGGTCCAACATGTTGCTCAACCCACTTCGGAGTGGTTCTGTCCATACCAGAAGGTCCACCATGTTGCTCGGCCCACTTTGGAGTGATGCTCGTACATTGGGCCGAACTCCCTATGATTGTCTTGCTTCGGAGCAAGTGTTGGCCATAGGGGCTGAAGTCCGACCTAGCTCCACCTTGGAGTGAGTACTGCATTGGCCTAAGCACCAAGACTTGACTAATGAGGTCCGACCTAGCTCCCACCTTGGAGTGAGTATTGCATTGGGCCTAGCACCAAGACTTGATTAATGAGGTCCGACCCTAGCTCCACCTTGGAGTGAGTATTGCATTGGGCTTAACACCAAGACTTGACTAATGAGGTCCGACCTAGCTCCACCTTGGAGTGAGTATTGCATTGGGCCTAGCACCAAGACTTGATTAATGAGGTCCGACCTAGCTCCACCTTGGAGTGAGTATTGCATTGGGCCTAGCACCAAGACTTGACTAATGAGGTCCGACCTAGCTCCACCTTGGAGTGAGTATTGCATTGGGCCTAGCACCAAGACTTGATTAATGAGGTCCGACCTAGCTCCACCTTGGAGTGAGTATTGCATTGGGCCTAGCACCAAGACTTGATTAATTTTTACCCACTTCATTTGCCCCCCTGGCTTGCGCTTACGTTTGGCGAAGCGGAAGCCAATTCTGTCACAAACTTCGAAGTTTGGTTGATCACAACTTAACTTGAGTTCATGAGTTGGATTAGAAATTATTGTTCGGTCCAACGTTTGCGTCTGCCCAATGTTTCGTAGCTCGGTTGTGCCCCCAAACTAAATGTGTCTTCACTAGCCTTGTAATTGTCTAGCTTGGTGCTCTTTCGGTCGGCTAAGCGTCGTTGCTTGACTTGAAAAATATATATATACACAGCTCGGTCGAACTTGCGTCTTCTTCGGCCCGACATAGCTTCTTCGATTCATTTCCAGTCCATAGGTTCTGCTCATACCCAGCTTGACTTACCTCATGCATGTTTCAACTTGGTCGGTTATCGTCGTTGCTCGGTCGCCCTTCCGACACTTGATAGGCCCGAGCAACTCCACTTAATTTACGCACGACATCTCCTCAGCTCAAGTCATTATTTTGGTCTTCAAATTCGTGTTCTGAATTGCACGGCGATATTCAATTTTTCTCAGTTCAATCTTGTTCGGTCGTCTTTGTTGTTCGATTTGGCTATTGTTCAGCCACGGGTTTGCCGTTGCTCGGCCTTAGAGGAGCAACCCATCAAATTGGCAGCTCGGTCACTAGCTTGATTCTTCGTCGTCAATGAATGAGTTCGGTCGGTTGCCGTTACTCCGTAGCTTGGTTCGCACCAGCTTTCATGTTGCTCAGTGATCTCCAATTTGTGCTCGATTCATTCTTGTTCGGTTGTCTTCGTTATTGTTCTATCGGGCGGCGCATTTATGACTTGGTTTGCTTATCCTCTTCATACTAGAAATCTGAACTTATTTGCTCGCTGATTTGGCAGAGTTGCTTAGTGAGGCTTCGAACACTCACTTTCCTTATACGGCTTGCCTAAAAAGTTTGGAGCTGGGTTGACTTCACACTTGGTTGTCACTGTTTTAAGTGTCCTTTAGCTCGGTCTAAAGTGCTTCAGTTGACCCGTCCTTGAGCATCGCAGCTCGGTTGTCCGTGATCTTGGCCTCGTCACTGAACCTTAAGCTCGGCCTTGTCTAATGTACTCACTCTGACTGTCGAGCTGCCACGCGTCCATAACTGACTAGTTTGGGGCTGTTTTCTCATGTCTTTGCTTGTTGTTTGTAGTGTATTTATTTGGTAGAATGTTGCACTTCCAACTTTGTTTGTTGTCAATCTTTTGGTTGTTTACTTGAGCTTTGAAACTTGGTTTTGCCTTAGCTAGTTTTGACCCGCTTCCTTTGCTCGGTCCATTTTGGAGTGGATGTTAGTCGTCCAATCAACCTTTGTCGGTTGGTCTACTTCAGAGTGAGCATTAAGTGTCCGACCAACTTCCGTTGCTCGGCCCATTTCAGGTGTTGGGCATCCAATCAATTTCCATTGCTTGGCGCACATTAGAGTAGGCGTTAGGCGTCCAACCAACTTCTGTTGCTTGGCCCACCATGGAGTGGGTATTGGACGTTTGACCAATTTTTGTTGCTCGACTCACTTTGAAGTAGGTGTGTTGGAGTCCGACCAACCTTTGTTGCTCAGCCTAGGCATTGGGTGTCTGACCAACTTCTGCTGCTCGGCCCAGTCGTTAGGTGTCCGACCAACTTTTGTTGCTCGGCCCAAGCGTTGGGTGTCTGACCAACTTCTGCTTCTTAGCCCAAGCATTGGACGTCGGATCAACTTTTGTTCCTTGGCCCAAGCGTCGGATGTCCAACCAACTTCTATTGCTCGGCCCAGGCATTGGGCGTCCAACCAACTTTTGTTGCTCGGTCCACTTCAAAGTGAGCATTAGGTGTCCGACCAACTTTCGTTGTTCAGCCCACTTCAGAATGGGTGTTGGCCGTCCAATTAACATCCATTGCTCGGCGTGTTTAAGAGTAGGCGTTGGGCATCCAACCAACCGCTGTTGCTCGGTCGAAGCATTGGGCCTCTGACCAACTTCTATTGCTCGGCCCAGGCATTGGGCGTCCGACCAACTTTTGTTGCTCGGTCTACTTCAGAGTGAGCAATAGGTGTCCGGCCAACTTTCGTTGTTTGGCCCACTTCGGAATGGGTGTTGGGCGTCCAATTAACTTCTGTTGCTCGGCCCAAGCTTTAGGCGTTTAACTAACTTCTATTGCTCGGCCCAAGCGTTGGGCGTTTGACCAACTTTTGCTGCTCGGACTACTTCGAAGTGGACGTTCAGAGTCCAACCAACCTCTATTGCTTGGCCCGCTTCAAAATGGGCATTGGGCATCCAACCAACCTCATTTGTTATGTCCAAGCATTGGACGTCCAACTAACTTTTGTTGCTCGGCCCACTTCGAAGTGGACGTTGAGCGTCCAACCAACCTTTGTTGTTTATCCCTCTTTGTAGCTCTTCCACTTCGTATCAACTTCGTTAGGCTGAGGTCCTTTTGTAATGAAACTTTGAGTTAATAAAGTATCTTCGAAATTTGCCAAGTGTTGGGCTTGCAACTCGAACTTTCAATTTCTTCATGTTTATGTTGTTTGCCCCCAGCCGAGCAACAAGGATGTAGCCCTACATTGTTCGTTGTTCGGCTAGACTTTGCCTTATGCCTTTGAAAAATTGAGTTGCTCTTCCAGTCGAGCAATAATAGGGAAACCTTGCAAGATTTCCCGTTTGGCCTTAATTGAATTAGTTGTCTTGTCCCCAACCGATCATCATTGTTCGGTCGTTACTTGACTCGGTTGTGCTCTGTTTATCCCACTTTGGAGTGGAGAGCAAGCTTCGACCTAGCTTCTGTTCAAACTTCATTGTAGAGGGCTCAGTTTAACCTAGCTCTTGTTCGGTCCACTTCAGAGTGGCATTTGTTCGGCGCACTTTGGAGTAGACGGCTAGGTTGAACCTATCTTCTTTTTGGCCTACGTTGGGTGGCCTCTATTCAACCTACCTCATAGTGAAGGACTAGCTTCGAATCTAACTTCTGTTTGGCACACTTCAGAGTGGCCTTTGTTCGTCGCATTTCGGGGTGGATAGTTAGGTTCAACCTAGCTTCTATTCGGCCTATATCAGAGTGGCCTTTGTTCGGCCCACATCGAAGTGGTCAACTAGGATCAACCTAGACCTTTGTTAGGTCCACACTAAGGTGGTCGGCTGGGATCGGTCCAGACCTTTGTTAGGCCCACGTCAAGGTGGTCGACTGGGATCGGTCCAGACCTTTGTTAGGCTCACGTCAAGGTGGTCGACTGGGATCAGCCCAGACCTTTGTTAGGTCCACACTAAGGTGGTCGGCTGGGATCGGTCTAGACCTTTGTTAGGCCCACGTCAAGGTGGTCGACTGGGATCAGTCCAGACCTTTGTTAGGCCCACATCAAGGTGGTCGACTGGGATCGGTCCAGACCTTTGTTAGGCCCACGTCAAGGTGGTCGACTGGGATCAGCCCAGACCTTATGTTTTGGTTGTACCATACCCTTGTTTGTCGTTTTCTCCATTAATGGAGTCTTTCCTTCCAATAGGTGGAACAACTCAATTGCGAGGATATGGTAGAGCTTCACCACATCTAAACTTTGTTCGTCAATACAAATCTCATCTTTCAGAAGACTCAGGAGCATCTATCCTTTGTCATTCGTTTTCTCCATCGTTGGAGTTCTTCCGTCTAGTCGGTGGGACAACTGAATAGTAGGGATTCGGTGGCGCTCTGCCGCATCTAGACTTCATTCATCGATACAAATCTAGTATTTTGACACTGTTAGGATTATTGGTTCTTTATCATTCGTCTTCTCCAATATTGGAGTCCTTCCGTCTAAATGGTGAGACGAGTCAGTAGCAATGATGCGGTGGTGTTCCATCGTATTTGAACTTTGTTCTTCGATGCAGATCTGGTCCTCCAACACTTTCATAAAATATAGTCCTTTATCGATCATCATCTCTTTTATCGGAGTCCTTTAGAATGAGGCATTAGAACGACTAAACAATAGTACAGTGGTGTACGCCGTGTCTGGACTTCATCTGTCGGTGCAGATCTGGTCTCTCTATATCCATTAGTGCAGATCTGGTTTTCCGGCACTCTTCAAAGTGTTAATTTGTTATCCTTTGTCTTCTCTGTCAACAGAGTCCTTCCCCACGGTGGCAACAAAGGTATCTCTTTCGTTCCCTCACCAGAGCTTGTCATAGAACAGTGTGGTACTCTCTTCCTTTGGTCGCAGTTGTCTCTATCAAGGGAGCTATGTTGGGGTGACTCGCCGACGATGACATGACGTTGCTCCACTACATCGGCGGTCTATTCGTTAAGGTCTGCAAGGTCTTCATGCCTTCTATGGCAAGAGATGTGGGTCCAAGCCCTACCGTGATCTCCAAACCCATTGAGTCGATGATGCGGTCACGGTGGTCTTTCTCAACAAAAAGACGTTGAGACGTCTGAACGGCAATGACCCGGCGTCGCTCCGCCGCAATGGGTGTCTGATTGTCGTGGTCCATAAGGTCATCGTGTGCTGGAGGGAATGCCAGACCCTTATCTTTGGTTCTCTCCGTCATTGGAGCCATCTCTGCTAGCCCAGAGTGGGGTGTATCTTCGATTCCCATCGCCGGAGTTCGTCACGAAGCAAACAGTGGTTTTCCCACCAGACGGCGCCAAATTGTGCGGGTGGTGAATTTCCGCACTATGAAGAAGGGTTGAACTTCGTGATGAACAGCGTGCTCTAAGAATTGAAGATCTGCACAGAGTAACAAACGGTGAGGCTGCCCGACCGGGGTTTGGTCGGAAACCCCTCGATGGTAAAGTCAGGGACTTAGAAAGAAGAAGAAGAGAGAATATAGAGGGTGTATATGTGTTAAGTGTGTGATTTTCGGATCCCTTGAGAGTGAATAACGTTCACCTTTTATAGGGAGAAGGTCGTTTGTCGTTCAATTCCTTCTCTCTCCGCCATCTGTCCGATGTGTCTTCTTCGTGGTCGTCTCCTATTGGAGGAGGACGACCACTCCGCCTGACAGTGCAGGTCTGTTTTGTTTGTCTCATTAGCGGGCATCCCTCATTGGAGGAGGACAACCACTCCGCCTGCCATTCAGATGCAGGTCTGTCATATATGCACCTTGTCCCTCTGCACCTCCATGTCTCCACGTTCTGTTCATACAGAGGGAGAGGAGCAGAGTTGTTTGTCTCTTGTGAGCCCAAGAAAGATCTTCATGGATTGGCCTTCTCTAAGTTGGTTTGTTCTAGAACGGTTGTCCAACTAGGAGGTCCAACATGTTGCTCAACCCACTTCGGAGTGGTTCTGTCCATCCAGAAGGTCCACCATGTTGCTCGGCCCACTTTGGAGTGATGCTCGTACATTGGGCCGAACTCCTATGATTGTCTTGCTTCGGAGCAAGTGTTGGCCATAGGGCTGAAGTCCGACCTAGCTCCATCTTGGAGTGAGTACTGCATTGGGCCTAGCACCAAGACTTGACTAATGAGGTCCGACCTAGCTCCACCTTGGAGTGAGTATTGCATTGGGCCTAGCACCAAGACTTGATTAATGAGGTCCGACCTAGCTCCACCTTGGAGTGAGTATTGCATTGGGCTTAACACCAAGACTTGACTAATGAGGTCCGACCTAGCTCCACCTTGGAGTGAGTATTGCATTGGGCCTAGCACCAAGACTTGATTAATGAGGTCCGACCTAGCTCCACCTTGGAGTGAGTATTGCATTGGGCCTAGCACCAAGACTTGACTAATGAGGTCCGACCTAGCTCCACCTTGGAGTGAGTATTGCATTGGCCTAGCACCAAGACTTGATTAATGAGGTCCGACCTAGCTCCACCTTGGAGTGAGTATTGCATTGGGCCTAGCACCAAGACTTGATTAATTTTTACCCACTTCATATATTTATAATGCATACACGACAAACATTTCACTCTTTATTTTCCCTGTCTAAACCAATACATTCACACAATTAATATCAACCCACTTCATACTATCATCATATGTGTTTGGTTGAATTTTTAAATTTTGAATTTTAAATTTTAATTTAATAGAAAAACTAATTTAAAATTATTTGAAAAAAATAAACACAAAAAAATATTTTAAAATTTAAAAATTATTTCTACCTCGAAAAAAAATCATATGAAAATATTAATATTTTAATCACATGAAAAATATTTGTAACATTATTTTTTCAAGTTTTTTTTAATATTTTTTATCTTCACCCAAAAAAAAAAAAAAAAAGGAGGTGAAAGATGTGAGAAAATAAGAAATCTATGACTTCAGTAGAGTTCTTTTGAGGAGTGTGTATTGCTTCGGTTTGGATGGAGGAGGTGATGGAGACGAATAATTTTTTATTTCTAAATAAGGAAATGGTGAAACATAAAGGGATAAAATGTAATTTACTTTTTCTTAAAGTGTGTTGGTTTGAGTTTTTTGAATTAAATTTTTTTAAAATTGAATTTTTTGGTTTTTCGTGTTTTTTTGTTTTTTAGTAAATATTTTTGAAATTTTAAACATTTTTTACTTTTTTAGATGCACCTTACTTAGATATATCTAAAAAGTAAAAAAATTGTGAAAAAATATTTTTAAAAATTAATAAATACATAAAAATACAAAAAATATACTGAATTCTCGTTTTTTTTTTTTTTTGTATTTTTGGTATTTAGTGAATTTTTAAAAGGTTTTTTTCAATTTTTTTTTTACTTTTTAAGTATATGTATGTTAGGTATGTTTAAAAATTAAAAAAAAATTCTCAAAATATTAAAAAAATTCAGTAAAAACAAAAA
>JAXFYN010001488.1:0-25572 GCA_036172215.1 Camellia granthamiana | reverse complement strand
AAAAAAAAAAAAAAAAAAACAGTTACATGAATCAATTAATTAATATATCAATATATATTATAACATTGTAATTTTAAAATTATGAACTCTACACAAATTCTAAATATTCAAATCTCTAAAATTATGTCGCATAATCCGTTAATATATTTATTAGTATACTAATTGTTGCCTATAATTTTATTCTGGAAAAAAAAAATTGAAATAATTATATTTTTTTGGATGAATAAAAGATAAGTTTCCCACCTATTTTTGTTTGGATAAAATAAATAAGAGGAAAAAAAATTTTATTTCATTTTATCAAGATAATCTTTCATATTAATAAGTTATTTTTCAACTTCTTCCATCATAGGATAATTTTCATATTTTAAAAAAGATTCATTAAACCTATTTCTTTAGGTAATTCTACTTGCACCACAAAATCAACTTCTTCAACCCTTTTTCTTTTTACACCATTCTTACAGATTTGAAATTTTCTTTTGCTCTTATTACACCTACCATAATACCAAACTTACCCTATATCTTCTCAAACTCAAACCCTTACCCCTTTCCCCCACCACCACCACTGCCACCACTGCCATCGACTCTAATAGCCAACCTCAAACCCTTCTCTACCAGTGACTACACTCCCTTCCGTGGCTGACCACCACAGCCCTCTTCTCTTATCTCATTCTTTCTTTTCTTCTTCTTCTTCCTCCTCTTCTTCTTCTTCTTTTCAAATTTGGAAACTTCTCCATTATCTGCTTATTCTACCTTTGGCGAGCACCAATGACCCTCTCTCCCACCAAAATACCCGTTCTCTACTCTCAAAAGTTTCCTCTTTTTTAAAAATTTCTTCTTGTAGAACAAAAAACCTTAGGTTTGTTCTTTAACTCTCTTTTTTTCCCTCTTTCTCGTAGCAAAGGAGGACGAGGCTTATATTGCAATTAGTGGCAGAGCCAAAAATTTAATGAAGAAAGGACACATATTAATCACAACATTGATTTTTTTCCCCCCATAACAAGTAACAACGAGATATTATTAAATTTATACATTTTTATTTTTATTTTTATTACAATTATCTTAAGATTTATATTAACGTGACTTATAAATCTACAATCAATAACTAAATTCTATTAACCAAACAATCAATAAGTTCAATCCTATCAACTCAAAAAAAGTGTCCTACAATGAGGAGAAATAAACAACTAAACAAATCTCATAATAAGAAATGAATTATTAATTGATTTCTATTCTTGTCTTGACCTATCAATTAAAAGTGTACAAGAATAATAAAAATAATAAAATACAAAAATTTTAAAATTTTAAAAATACAAGAAATTTTACATAATTTAATAAGGGTCACTATTAAATTTTTATAAAGGATAAATAATACATAATCTTTATTTATATGGGTAACAGTATAAATATGAAAGTTTAGGGGGGGCACGTGACCCCCCTAAGCCTTAGGTGGCTCCGCCCCTGATTGCAATGGTGTGGGATTGAAAAACTCAACGAGAGAATGATGGAAAGCATAGTTAGGTCGCGGTGGGGCAAGAGATGAAGAAAGGCAACATGGGAGAAGAGGGATGGCGGTAAGTGTCGTTGTTGGAGAAAGGGGGCTGAGGAAGAGAATCGTCAGTCGGGGTTTGCCGCCAGAAAAGGTGGCAGAAATAGCAGAGAGGTCGCTAGCAATAGGAAAAGGGTCATCCAATTGTAGTGGCAATGGTAGTGAAAATGTGGGGTGAGAAATTAAGGTAGTTTTGATAATTTTTTTGGTAATTTTAAAAAGGGGTAAAAGTGTAATAATATTTTTTTGAAAAATTGAGATATAATGAGCTTATTTTGTTGTGTAAATAAAATTACTTCGCCTCCGTTTGGAAAGTGGGTTGGCTTTTTGGCTTTTTGATTTTTTTGGCTATTTTAGCCTGGGTTAAAAAGCTTAGTTTGGAAAGGACTTTTTGATTTTTTTGACTTTTTTTGTGAGAGAAGAGTGTAATGATTATGAGTTGGATGTGATGTTTTGTTTGTTGTGGCTAAAATAGCCTATTTTGTCTTTTGTGACTATTTTAGCCACAAACCAACTTGCCAAACAACACCATCTTTTCTTACCAAATCTCACTACTTTTGGTGAGAAACAAAAGACTACTTTAGTGAGAGTTCTTTTCTCACCATCTCTTATCATTTTATACCTATTTAATCATCCAAACAAGTAAAAAAATTGCCTATGTTCACCATTTCATTTCTTTTCTCACCAAACCCTTCCATCCAAACGGAGAGTAGAAGTGAACCAAAAATAATTGGCAAAATTACAACTAAATAAATAAATAATTTGGTAAATTTTGTCAATTTAAATTTTAAGTTTGTTTTCAATCTAATATTTATCTATTTTTGTTCAGAAAAAACTTATAAGAAAATAATAATTTAGTCACTAAACACAATGTAGGTATAGAATATTATTTTTGATTGAATTTAATGATTAAAATGTTATATTTTCATTCATTTTACTTAATAAAAATAGATAGATAGCTTATATTAACCTATTGAGAAGGCAGCGTGCGAGGCACGAAACCTAATACCCAATACATCGACTTTCAAATTTTTTGTTTATTTTTTACAGAGATAGAAACAATATATAACGTTTTTATGTGCTTGGTAATATTTTTTGTATGGTCACCATGTTAATTTAAATTGTTAAAAAAATCATAGAAGTTGAAATAGATGTTGCGAAATTTTATTTAAAATGTATTGCAATAATTGATTTTTTGATGTATTTACTTTTATGTTAATATTGAATACATATTAGACTCGTAAATTATTTTATTGATAGAGTATGAAACAGAAATGTATCATGGATAGAATTTTCCTATTCACAATGATTGAGACATTCAAAATTGAGTTTTGAAAATTTCATCATAATTTATATATTTGAACATAAAGTTTATAAAAAAAATATATATTTGGGGCAAATGAAAAATGTTTAAAATTATATTTTGTCTGTCTTAAATATTAGTCTCTTTTAAAGAATCTAACTTTTTTTGATAATATAATTATTACACTTCAAAAGTATTAAATTTTCAAAACTACCCTTCGACTTTTTCTTAGAAATGTCAATTGTCATAATTAATGAATTTTAAAAAATAGCAAAATAGAAAATTCATATTTGTTGGCTTTTTTGGACTTCGAAGGTTAATAATGTAATTTTAAGCGTACCAGTAAAGATCAATAAGTCCTTACATAAATTTTAATTGCCAACTAATTATCAAATGATTGTGTTGAAGTTCTTTCAGTCTCAATGAAAAGAACTTTTACTGATGGCTTTGCTTAGGAAAAAATTAAAAATATTGACAATAACAATGGATAAAAACAGTTTCACGAGCTGAATTTCATTAAATAATAAGAACTTACAATGATACCCTCGTATTTCCACAGTCTTGAAGGATTTTACAGTGACAGACTACTTGGAAATACTCATAGGAATTAAAGTGCAGTACAGGAATTGAAGAACTAGAAATGTAAAAAACTGGAAAGAAAAATATAAAGTAAATAATTGGTTTCTAAATCTGAGTCTGGGTCTCGTTCTGTTGGCCTTCTCTTCTATTTATACCCTTTAATGGTAGCTGTCGAAGTGGTCTTCTAACCGTCGAAATACCCTTCCACGATCACTGGTCATGGCCTTGAACAGTTTGCTTTCACTACTCCATTCTTGTAGTTGGACTTCCCTCTTGAATTTGAATTTGAATTGTGAGTAACCGTTAGGCCACGTCACCTTGCGCCTTCTAACTGCTCCAATGCTACACAGATCCATTATTACCAATATAAACTGTCACGTGTCTGTCGTTGACTGGAGACCTGCATTAAATCCTCAAAGTACCCTTTATGAGCCACGTGTCAAGCTGTAATTGGCTTATACAAAATATGTAGCCAATATTTACCCCTCGCACTAATATAACCAATACTTGGTAATATTAGTGGATCAGTGTGCTTCACCCACGTCCTAGGACGTGCATGGACTTTCTATTTAACTTGGAAGTGTAACCGTCTTCAAGCAATGAAGCACTGAACTTCATTAAACTCTCCATTGTGCTCAAACATTACCTCCACTATCTGTGTAAATGAATGGAGGTTAATCAAGCTATCTTTTTTATTAATCGAGCATACGAAGAGGCTTTGGATAATGATGATCGATCTCAAAAGAACCTACATGCATTTATTAGCCACATTTATCCTCCTCTATTTATACAAGTTATGGAGGCTTTCGCAGAATATTAACCTTCAGACCAAACACTTGCCAAAATGGATCTCGGAAGCTCTCTGTCTGCTCCCAAACCCTCCGCATGGAATGAAGTTGCCTCATCTTCTACTGGAAATACTGGCTGGGATGCTTGGCCAACACCAACCCAACCCCAAACGAGGGAGCGAATTCATCATAGATTTGTTGAATTCGATGACCCTATTGGGATTCCTCCATCTTCACGTGGCTCTGTATTGTATCCATATACCCCATTCAACTATCTTCCCTGCCTCGAAGACAACTTGCTTTCGACATAGTATACCTCCACCTTGCCGACCAAAATAGTGGGAAAGACCCCTCATTCCATCGAAGCTCTAGGGATAAGTCCCTCACTCTTAGCCAAAAAAGCAAAACTTTACTCTTCTGACTGGCTTGAGTGTGTGACTGAGCCTCAATTTCCACCTTCTTTTAAAGGGGACCCAACTGCTCATTCCCTACCTCTCAATCCTAATTGGATTAAGGAATTAAAGCTCACCCTCTTTGAAAGCTGACATTTTACTCCCCACTAGGCTCTAATTCCTCCAACTGCTTATCAGCAATATAGAGCCCAGACTTTGCTTGCTGTTTTTCTCTCATTTATCTTTTGAAGTACTTTGAGATGACACCCTTCACAAGAACTTTTTATGGGCTTGTGATATTGTCTTTCGAAGTCACACTCTCAACCCTGTGGCCCAAGCAAAGCTTCACACTTTCCTAGATCAGCTTCTCATGCTGCTCAATTGGCACAAAAGTGTTTTGGCCACCAGAGAGTCATTGGAGGAGACCTTTGCCGCTCACACCCAAACTCAATACGAAGCAGACAATCTTCTTGAAGAATATGAAGACTTCAAGAGGCCTGACTAAGAGTATGAGGAAGATGTTGATATAGATGATGCGTGTGGGATCGATGAAGTGGAAAAAGCGTTTAGGCAAACAAAATTTGAGATAAGAGCCCAGCAACTCTTATTCCAAATAAGGGCTCATCAATTAGATAAACTAAATTTAGATAGGATTGAGAAGAGGTTAGAAAAAGAACATGTATTTATCAAATTTTACTAGACAAAGTTTCATGACCTTGTAACTCTATCCATTTCTTATTTTTATGAAATTGAGAATGTAGCCAAATAGGCTCTCCCAATGTAAGTGTTTATATCAATAAAATTGGATTTGCATATTCCAATTACATAGTTAATATGACTTCATCCTTTAGCTTGTTCATGTAATCTATAAATAACAGCTTCGAAATAACCAATCTTGTCTCGAAGCTTGGTTTAAGTGTTTCAAAGCACAGAACTTCTTTTGCAAAATGACAAGATTTTCCCTTCGAAGGGCTCTATCTTAATAGAAAGTCCAAAAAGTACTTTCATATTTTTGAAATTTAAAGGCATGGGTTTCATTTTGTCAATTTACAGATATTATCTCAACCAATAGTGGCCTTATGATAACTTTTTGTCTCAAAGCTACAGACTCTCCTTCCTTGAAAGGCTACAAAGTATTCATTCGAAGGAACTATTCTTTGTCAGAAAGCCTAGGATCGTATTTTGAAGACTTTAGAATTGGATAAGTCCTAACTCTGCTTGAGTTTAAGGCATAAGCTTTAAAGATTCTAGGAAAAACGCTGGCTCAAAGCCAATCACTTATTTTGAAGCTAAGCTAAGCCTTTGAAATGTATTTCCCTCTCAAAATGTTGTTCTTGAAGGAAACTTTCTTTGTTGTGTTTCCAGGACCTCATTTTGTTTAAAATAAAGGCCTTAACCCCACATGGGTCAAAATAACCAATTAATTAACTTGGATATATTTGACCCATTAGGCTGAATAGGTAATTTTGGACAGAAAGGTTTAAAACCCGAATTTTTCGCGATCTTACCTATTCACTTGTCCAGTCTTTCCCTTTCACTCTCATTGTTGTTGACTTCAACTTCTTACCCTTTTCATACTCACTCTCTTCACCCTCCTTTTAGCCTCTCACTAATGGTTTCCTCTTCCTTGAAAGTATTAGTTATTGAGTGTATGAGTCCATCTATGGCTTTGAGGAGGTGTCTTAATGACGAGATAGATAAATACAAAGCTTGTGAACCAAGTACCATTGACGAGCGCATCTTCGTCCCCCGTCACCATGCTCAAGGAGAATACATTCTCGAAACTATCTTCAAAAAAGTCCCTGCTCGCTTCCTGCTTTGTATCCTTACTTGGAGGATCACCAACTCCTCTACGAAGAAAAGCTCAACTAGGGAAGCTGGAGGATGAACCGACCTCATCGCTGCTGGCCCACATTAAGTCCAGAATGGGAGGAATGGTATGACCGAGTCGTTCCTGCCTGAACATGGGACCTCCAAGAGCTCTGCATCCTTGACGCCCTTCGACTATCCAAGTACTATTCCTAAAGATCCTTTTCTAATACCTGCAGCATTTTGCTTTTGGAACCCAACCTTTAATTTTTTCCAATTTTGGTATGGCATGATGGCCCCCACTGTTCTTCACATATGACATCTCTTAGGGTTATCACCCATTGGTGCCCCCTTTGGTCCAGACTATCCTGACCTTAAGGTCCCCTTCTCTCTTCCCTCCTTTGAACTCCTCCTTTAGTGATTTTGTAAATTCTGAGAATAAGAAGGAAGGCCCTTGTAACAAGCCCGCGAGGGACCTCAATGGTGTTACAGTTCGGACTCGATTTGTCACGGTTCTTAATATTGAACCAAAGAGTCCAAATCCGGCAAATCGTTTTGAGAAAAATAGATTTTTTGAAAGAAGTGCCAAACATGGACTGCTTTGCCAGATACAAAGTCGCCACCTAAATATTTTATAATGGGGAAATTTAGGAAACCCTGACTCGGTGCCAAAGGCCACGTGTCCGTCATCACCAAAGTTGCCTCGGCTCGGGAACTTGGGTACGATTGGGGAAGGTCAGCTATGAGCACCCCCTCTCGCCCGATCCGAAGATCGGCCTCTACAAACCATGATATCTCGTTTTTGAAAACACATGCGTTCTTATTCCGATTAATTAGCTAGAATTACTATGTGATGCGCACAGCAAAACAAGTATAGACTAGATCGCCTAATTTGGAACAAAGCATTGCATATCCGTTTGTTTGAAAATGTTTTAAGATTTGCTACTCGCAAGTAGGCTAAAACACGGATTTCAACGAGTTGTTCCAACTCAAATAATCCAACCTTCACCCACAGGCATTCAGGCAGTTATATCAACTAAGCATTTAGCTACATGGTAAGCATGCTGTCATGTTAACATTCACACTCATGCGAGATGCTAAAGCATAAATACTTACATCGTACTCCGTGCCAAAACAATGAAGCTAGTTAGCAAAACATGCATGACCCTAGTCCATGTTAAGTGGCTAATGCATCACATACAAAATGGAATCTAGAATAGGCTCGGCTAATCCTAGGATGGTATGTGGAATGTGACAATTGATACACGTATTCAAATTGAATTTGAAATACAATGCAGTTAGCATGATGCGCTGAGCCCGGTGCATGCAATACAAATGAATGAATGCAAACATGCGAAGCATAAGAATGCTAATTGAGATATGCCCTAAATCTAACCATTGTAAGCGGTTAAATAAAAGGGAAGAAAGACGTGAGGTTGGAAGACATACACACACCCACGCACACTTATTACAACATTGGCCCTCACTCGGAGGGTCCGAATAAATAATACAAGCCACCTAATTAACTAACTCACGAGCTAATTAAATGTTACAGAACCAAATTAATAACTAGCTACAACTAATTATTACACAACTTAATTAATTAACGAATCAATTAACTAATTAATGAATAACAACAAGCAAATAGGGAAAGCGATAAATGATGCTATTCCAGCTCTGTTTGAAGAAGGGAGGCATGCATACTCGCTTCGGTTCCTTGCTTTGGAAGGCCTTCCGGTTGCTCTTTAGAGACTCTGTTTGCAGGGTGTCTTCTAGTGCTTGTTGCTGCAACTTACCAAAACACTGCAGGGGGAAGCTACCAGTGGCCTGCTAGCCATGAGAGGAGTACTGTCGGCCAAAGATGGCTCATTGCCGGCCAAGGGTGACACACTACTGGCCATCAATGGCAGGCTGCCGGCCACTGGTGTGCTGGGACACCAAACTGCAATGAAGCACAAAATAGAGAAAAGGGAGGGTCTCCCAAGGGCATGTATGCACCATGGCACTCCAAATCACCTCAAAACATCAAGGGAGAGGCCAAATCGGATCCACGACCATCAATCACGCGTCCCGATGCATGATGGCCAAAGATCCAACTTGTGCAAATCAATATGAAAATGAATGCACAAATAAAGCAAGTAAAGCCTAGAACTCTATCATGAATCATCAAGAGCTTCGGCGACCGAGGATTGAGACACGTTCCATCACTTGAAGTATGAAACGCCCCTCGTTCCTCGTGCTCGGATTAACACTTAATCCAAGCAATACAACACATAAGCATGGCAAACATGCAATGCGAACAACCTAACAAGGCTAATGACATGCAACAAGCACGTAAGCATGATGTGAGGTGACAACCTATGACAAAATGTAATATGAACATATGAACATGCAAGGCATGTAAAGCTAAGCAAGTATGCAACAACATACTACATGTAACAAACATGCGACAACATGGTAAAATGGGCTTACACCAGAGATGGACAACTCTCAACTAGGTCCAAATTAGTAGCCAAAGGCAATGAATTGATGGCACGAAAAGCATGAAATGTCAAGATAAGCATGCTTGCCAAATGGCTAAAGTATTAAGGCACAAAGGGGTCAACTCTTAAGCACACTTAAGGAGCAACAAACATGGATACATGGCAATGAGGTAAGCTCTGAAATACATGTAAATTGATGCCAAATCAACTCAACGATGCAAGCAAAGCATGTTAGGATGCTCAAAGCTCAAAGTAAGCAAAGGGACTTAAGCCATGGCCACACAAGGCAAGCCCCAAAGGGCAAAGGGGACCTAAAACAGTCCTAGAACACTTCAAAATAAGCATAAAATCATGTTTAAGCAAAGCCAAAATATGCTAGTATAATGAGTCAAAACATCATGCACAAAGAGCTAGGAAACAAGATTTGTTCTACACCTATATGGAGCATGCAAAGGATGATCAAACCAACTATGGATAGGGTCATATCATGCCAAATGATGACCAAATACATGCTGAAATGTAAACCAAACAAGCTAAAATGACATGGCAACGCAAGGCATGACCAAACCAGCCTTGGATAGGGCCAAAGCAGGTCCTAGAAGTCACAAAAAAAGGCCTGAACCAAGCCTCAAAAATGTGTAGAGGGTTGGTCCTTTGGAAGGCCAAAAATGCAAGCAAAGAGGAAAGCAAAGAGGAATACAAAGAGAGGGGACTACCCCCTCTGATTAAGAACCTCAAAACCACACCTCTACCACTGAAAATCCACTGGATTTTAGTGGTAGGAAGGCCAAACCAAGGCTAGCTCGGATGCCTCCAAATATGGCTTAAAACAAAGCCAAACAAAGCATGCAAGGGGGCTACACACCCCAAACAGCAAAATGACCTTAACCAAACTTAAAAAGCACTTAAAAAAAAGACTTTTTTCAGTTATAAGCAAAGCCTAAAACAATATGCAAAGAGGGCTAAAGCAAGGTACAAGAAAATGCAAAAATGGGGGAAATGCTCACCCTTGAAGACCCTCTTCGAAATCAGCAATTTCAGGGGGTGGAAACTGGTTTTCAGAGCTCAAGAATCCCTCCCAAGAAGCTTGATCCAATGGTGGTGGTGTATATCTAGGTGTTGTAGTGTAAAAGTGCAAGGAAATCCAACTTCTAAGCACTAAACACAAACAATATAGAGAGAAAGGGAATTTTTTGCTCTTCAAAAACTCTGAACCCTTGTCAAAGAGGATGGCCTCTTGCTTATATAGAAGGAGGCAATGCAAAGCTTCTTCAAGAAGCTTTATAAGAGCTGCATCCCTCCATACACGTGTATGGAGGGGAGATAACAAAAATCCAGCTGGTTCAAAAGATCTGCCTGGAAACCAGCTGAGATAGGGGGGGTGCCGGCCATCAGTAATGGCCGGCAGTGCCACACTGATGGCCGGCAGGGCTTCATCAGTGGCCGACAGGGGCAAAGCCATGGCCGGCAATGCACCAAGAGGGCCACTCTGAAAGGACCAAAACAGGGTCCTAAAATGAGGCAAAAATGATACAAGGTCCGGGAAACTCGAACTAGTGACGTTCCGCCTCGACAGTCGAATGCTGGGCGAGCAATCGAACCAGTTATTGGGTGTACCTACAAGCACAACCAAGTCTTGAGGACGGTCAAAAATGGGGTGTCTACAGCCCTATGATCGACTGAGAGCTCTTTTCCTTTATCTTATATTGGCTTTGCAAATTTCTTTTTTGTACCTCTTCTCAGAGGATTATGCCTAAATTTGCCCCTCTTGCCAAGGCTCTTACTTCAACGAAGAAGATAGCCTTGGCTCCTCATGTCTTAGGCCATGTCTATAGAGTTTGTTCCCAATTTTGTGAGGATGTTAACCAAGGAGGCCCATTATGGGTACTCCAACATTGGCTTTTTGCATATTTCACCGACTTGCACTCCAGGTGTTTGAAATTCTTAGTGCAAGACCCTACCACTTATGGAGAAAAATATGCCAGAGTTTTCTTCTATCCCTCTAGTTTTGCTTCTTATTTTTCTTTTTTCCACCAACTACCAACTTCTCATCTCTCTACCTTTTTCTCCCCCTTCGAAGCTAACAGAGGCCCAGCATAGTTGAAAACATTTCTAGCAGACACAAACTGCTCCAGGCCTATTCACAAAGACATGTGGGCTTCACTTCTTGTTCCAAGGGAGATCTTTATTGGCACTTTTGCCCCTCAAGCTTACAAGTGCATTTCTAAGGCCTATTGTCCTACTTAATTTGCCAGACAGTTTGGGCTTACTCAGGGAATCCCTGTCCCCCTCTGCAGGCACTCGAACTCAAACCTTGTAACCAGAGAGTTAAAGGTGCCAAAATCCAAGTTGGATAAATCAATCCTCAATCTGGTAAAAGACTTGATTGACTTTGAATTCATACCCTTCATTCATCATGGCAGAGCTTCAAAAAGGTTCCAAGATTGGTGGGCAGCTAATATGGAAGTTACGCCTGGCCATTTCTCCCAAGGATCTACTGAAAAGGCTAGATGTGCCATCTTAAGTCAAGCCAAAAGAGACTGGAATCACCATTGCTTCGACTCCCACTTTTGCTCCTGCTGCTCGATCCCATGTCCTAACTACATCATCTCCTCCTCTCAGAGTCACCAGGGTTACTTCAAAGAAAGGTATGTACTTTTTTTTTTCTTTTTTTTTCCCTTCCTTTCAGAATCCCAATGTAGACACCCCATATTTGACCACCCTTACGACTTGGGCACCATCGCTTGCACACCCAATGATGAATGTATATGCTTGTCAAGTGCTCAAAAGTCCTCAGCGGAATGCCACAGCTTTGAGCCTCAAAACCTTACAAACCTTGTGCCTTATCTTTGCACCAAAACCCCAACCTTTCCAACTTGAAAAACTTGGGACCTACAAGCCCATTTTTGTGGACTACCGGCCATCCCTTTTGGCTGCTGGCCACCCTTGTGCCTTGCTGCCCAAGTCTGTGGCCTGCCAGCCAGAATTAGTGGCTTACCGGCCACAAGTGTGTTTTGCAGATATTTTATGACAACTATGCCAATTGTTCGCACAGATGCTTGCATCTACTCCCACGTATATTGATGGATGTTTCTGAGGGAGTGGCCTGTTTTTCTATAAATAGAGGACCTCCTCTTCCATTTTGGAGGGTTAGAAAAATTATAGCAAAAATTAATTTTCTCTCTCTACAATTCTCACTCTCTCTTGAAATTTCTTAAGTTTTTGCCTATACACTCTTAACTAAACCTTGCCATCTTTGAGATGAGGTACTTTTGAGCCTACTTTGAGCTCTTGAGGGTGTGTATGTGTTGAATTATTGCTTAAAAGTGTTCTTCTCTTCAAGAGGTATAAGGCTTAGCTTGTTTCATTGCTTTGGTTGCTTCTTTTTCGACTATTTTTCTACTGTTTTTGGGCTATATAAACTCTGTAATTTTGGGCTAAAACTTGTGGTTTAAGGCCTTAAAGGGTGGAGGGGTGGTTCACCTTTCTTTCCACCTTGCTTCTCTAACCTTTACCTTTGTGTTTCCCACCTTTACACTATCTTTTTTTGAACTTTTAAACACTGATTTTCAGAGCTTTTTTAGTGGCTAAAATGTTGCTTTGAAGTCCAAAAATTGGAGGGTTTAGCCTCCCCTTTTTGTGTCTTGTTCAGTAGCTTGCATAGCTCAATGTTTTAGCTTATTGTTCTAGCTATTTTTGTCCAAATTCTAGCATGTTTTAGGACTTATTTAGCACTATTTTAGGATTGTTTTTAAGTGTTCATTTCATTTGAGTCTTGTATTGCATGCTTGTAGTGTAATTTTCCTCATAGGCTTGGTAGTTTAGGCCTTAGCCATCATTCTATTCGAGTTGATAGCATTTGTTTATGACTTTCCATACTTGTTTTCACCCCTAATCACTTCTGCAACCTCCCTCCTTTCTTGGCTTTTGCTTTGCTTTGAAAGTTGGTTTAAACTAGTTGCTTGTTTAAAGCATGAGATTGAGGTATTGTGCTTAATGGTTTAATCCCTTCAAGGGCTCATTTCCAACAGCATGACACTTCTCTTATGCCTAAAACAACTCTTGGCTTGGTACTCCTTTTCATTAGAGGACTTAATCTTCACTTTTGGACTCAATGAATTAATGAATGGATGGTAATTAAAATAGAACAATAAAATTAGGACTAAAATGATGCAAGATGATTACTTGGTTTAGGGTTCAATCGGATGTTAATTGAACCCTTGAGTCATGAATCGTTTCATACTTGTTAGTGAAGTAAACGGTTCAAGAGTCATTGTCGACCACTTCCCTTGATCAATTCATGATAGGGAGGAGGTTTGAGAGTCTTTATTTATTGCATTTATTGAACTTGTACACTTTGGTTCATAGGCCATCATGCAATGAAATTGCATCGACTGATGGTTTGTGATCAAACTTACCACTTCTTTGAGCTGTTTGATGATAAAGAGGGGTAAGTTATGCAAACAACCCTTGAGAATACCTTGGTTGTGCTATGTTTGCTCTCTGTTGCAGTGGGAAGAACCAAGCATTAGTGGCCGGCAGGCCACTATTTCTGGATGGCATACCATGTTTTGTGGATGGCAGGCCACCACTTTTGGCCTGCCGGTCACCTTTGCAAAACCCAACTGTGGCTTTTTGAAATGGAATAGAGTTGGTTTTAAGGTGAAAAACAGTGCAAGTGTTCTAACTGTGCAGCAGAGGCTTCCTAGTAGCAGAACAGTGGCTTTTTCGGGTGGAAATCCGCACGCATACATGAGCACTCCTCGCTTCTCGGGGCTGTTTAGTTTATTTACTTAGCTAGTCATTTAAATTTTGTAAAGTGTTATAATTAATTAGTTGTTGCTAGTTAATTTTGTCTTGTAAATAATTAGTTAGTTCTAATTTGTAATAATTAGCTAGAATAGTTAATTAATTAATTTGTTGTTGTAATAATCTAGCTAGCATAGTTAGTTAATTCGTTTTGTAATAGCTAATTAATTAGTTTAGTTAGTTAGTTAGTTTATTCGGACCCTCCTGTGTGAGGGCACAATTGTAATAATGCGTATGTCTTCCAACCCCACGTCTTTCTTCCTTTTATTTACTTGCTTATGATGATTAGTTTTAGAACATCATGTTTCTTTTAACATACTCCATGATTTAAATCCGCTTGTTTTGCATGCATCGAGACTCGGTTCATCATTCTAACAATGCATTGTCGTTTAAATACTTCGTTGAATACGTGTTTAAACCGCATACTATAAAATTGACTTATTTACTTGCTTATGATGGTTAGTTTTAGAACATCATATTTCTTTTAGCAAACTCCATGATTTGCATCCACTTGTTTTGCATGCATCGAGACTTGGTTCATCATTCTAACAATCCATTGTCGTTTAAATACTTCGTTGAATACATGTTTAAACCGCATGCTATCAAATTGACTTGCATGACATAATTAGTAGCCGAGCCTATTAATTGCATTATTGCATTTGTTGCATTAATCATATTGCATAGTTAGGATCATGCATTACTCTAACTCTGTCATCTTTTTTGGCTTGGAGTACTATGTGAGCTTTTATTTGTTTTAGCATATTACATGAGTGTGTTAATGTTTCCATGTAAAGCATGTTCACCATGAGGCTAAGTGCTTAAGTGATAAACTGTTTGAATGCCTGTGGATCAAGGCTAGTTGCTTGAATTGGGATAGTTTGATTAAATGTACATTTGAGCCCACTTTTTCAAGTGGCACATTCACAAACTCTTTTAAAAAATAAAACATGAGATCAAGTGTTTCAATTCTTGCAAATTAGTCTATACTTGTGCGTGCGCATCACACAGTAATGTTAGCCTAACAATCGAAACAAGAGCATATAATATAGATAAGAATCATATCATGATTAGTAAAGGCCGATCTTTGGTCGAGTGAGCGGGGGGTGCTCAATTCATGACCTTCCCCTCTCGTACCAAAGTTCCCGAGGCGAAACAATCTTGGTGACAATGGACACGTGGCCCTTGGCACAAGTCATGGGTTTTCTAAATTTTCCAAAAATATTTAGGTGGCGACTCTGTATCTGGCAAAGCAGTCCATTTTTGACATTTTGATTCAAAATTGATTTTCCAAAAGATTTTTCGGATATGGACTCTTTGGTGTTCATCTATTTCACATTGCACTTGTGAGATCAGATTCAGAACCACAGGGGTTCGAACTGTAAGGCTTATCGTCTTCCAAAAGGAGCATGAAAAGTCTAGCTACACCCCTATTTACATATCTCTTCCTTAAACTTAGTTGCAAGGACTTCTCAGAAGGAATCTCCCAAGAGGACTCAGGCCTTGGATATTCTCAAAGGCAAGCAGCAACAACAGAGAAAAAGAAAACTTTTGCTTGACCCTGAAGAGGAAGTACCTAAAGTTCATTCGGAGGAAGAAGAAGAAGGAAAGGAAGAAACACCATTGAAAAGCATAAATAAGACATTCTCTCCTACTGAGCTCATCATGGACTCCACTCATGAGACAACTGCCAAAACAGTGGAAAAATTGCAGACCAAAGAGGTCATTGTCTTCTAGAGAGCGAAGAAGATGAGACAACAAAAGATCTTATAGGAAGAGGCTGCTGTTGTTGAGGCAGCACAAAAGGAAGCTGCAAGGAAAAGTAATACAACTGCTCACTATTCCCTTCGTAGTTCACCAACCCTCACAGATACTACCACTGATGCAGGTACTTCTCTTTATTACCTTTCTCATTTTTTGTTTGTTCCTATCTCAAGGTTGATACTGGCCTAAACTTTCTTTTGTTTTTTGGAATGCAGCAGCAACTAATCCTATTCTTCCTCTTTCAACATTGGTCTCTCCTCCCTTGACTGGTTATGCAAGGCCAATTTTGACTCCTTCAGAGCTAAGGGCAGCCTTAAAGGGAAAATGGAAGGTCAACCCCGAATTGTCATTGAGTGTAGAACCTCTTCAGAGAATACTTTCATTCTCCTTCTCCACACTTCCCATACCTCTTCCCTTTTCTCCTTGAGGTAAAGGATTCCATCTTCCTTATTTCCTGGCTTATCTTCATATCTACCCTTGATGTCCATTGCCTCACTCCAACCTGTTCCATCTAGAGTCTTGGTTATCCCTCTATCTACCGAAAGCACTCTAATTGCCACTCATCCTTTAGTGGCAATTAGTTTTTCCGAGGATGATACTGGCAGCTCACCAACTCCTTCCCTACTATCCAGCTCCAGTCCCTTATCCCTTGACTTGTTGGTAGCCAAGACAATAGATTAAACTATGGAAGCTTCCATTCCTCTAGCTATACCAATGCTTCCAGCTCTTCCCTCAACTGATGATTCCCTTGTAATTCCACTTTCTGAGGAAGAGATATGGACATCTTCAAAGCTCAGCTAGCTAGTCTGTTTGACATCTCTATACCAGTTTTATCTACCAATAGTGAAGTAGAATCATTGATCCTTGCTGACTCTTTCTTGGAGATTATTGGGAACTCTCCCAATGATGCTGAGACTCTTTTGCCTCAAGTGGATTTGGAAATGCCTTTGATGTAAAGAAGGTTGAACCCTTTCCCTTTTATGTAATAGTGTAAGCATACGGGTAATTTATTTAATTGTAATTCATGTTGTATTTCAATTTGTATATGCGATTGAGGGCACCTTTATGTATTTATGGATGTTTGTGGATTTTCTTTCCATACTGTATTAATGAAATGGACTATGACGACAGATTTGGTAATGTTAACCGGCTAATGAAAAGTGGGGCATGACATTGATTTTGATGATGTCTAACATATTATTGGATAATTGTAAATTTTAAATATACATATCTCTACAACCATTTGACACAAAATATGAAAATATATTTTATCATTTTGATACATATTGCACCGATTTAAAATTAACTAAATTTATTGTGCAATAAAATATAATATAATATAAAGGGAAAAAAAAAAAAGACTCAATGCAAAACCTCTCCAATTCTTGTCTTATTCATTTTCTTTTCTTGTGTTGATTTATTTTTCACCAACATTAGAATGAGTGCAACGGCTATATTCTTTGTTTGGGAAGGAAAGAGTAGCAAACGACTATATTATTTTGACTATAAAAAAAAGCATAGTGCACAAGAGAAAAACATATAAGTGGTGAAAAATTTTGGTCTAGTTTCATTGAGTTATAATTTCTTGAGTTAAAACATTGTGTGGTGCATTTTCATTGAGTTATAATTTCTTTTGAGAGAAAGTTTATTGAAAATTTGAGCTTTTATTGTAAAAGAGTTTTCAATCCCTTATCATTTTTCTTGTAAAAGAGAGTTATATTTTTATGAGTGATTTTTTTTTTTATAAAAGTACTTGGGTTAGGTGTGACTAGCATCGGATTCACAACTAGTTGGTTAGAGTGATCGGGGTTAATCAATTGTTAAGGTTCACTAACACCTATGAAGCTTAGAGTGTAACTACTATTTAACGAATAGTGAAAAAATCTCAAGGAGGATCTTGACGAGTGAACGTAGGCTTGGTTTCAGCCGAACCACTATAAATTCTGTGTTTGTTCTCTCTTCCCCTTGCTTAATTTATTTTTATTAGTCTCATTTATATTGCTTCATATTTTTATTTATTTCTCATTTGGACTAAATTTTAATTTATTATTCTCATCTCTATTGCTTCATATTTTTATTTATTTATTATTTGGGTTAATTTTTTTTTTAATTTAGCAATTTATTTAGAAACCCAATTCACCCCTCTCTTGGGTTGCCTTCTGGGTAACATCTATCTATGAAAATCTTTTGGAAATTTTTTTTTAAAGGTCTTAAAAACATTTTGTCCAAAACAGGTTTAAGGTTAGTGTAGAGACCCCATTTTGACCGGCCCTAAAACTTGGACGTTTTCTTTTGATTACCCAATGATGAAAACAATAATGTGTTTCTCGCATAATTATCAGTAAGAAAGATGGAATTTGTGCTTCATTTCCAAACCTAAGCCTATTTTGGCCAAGTGTTCAATTCCCCTTCAAAACTCTCTTTTGAAACTTTATTTCCGCACATTGTTCCGAATATTTTTGTAGTGTTCCGAGGCTCACTTTTAAACTTCAAAATGAAACTTTTTCTCAGGAAATTGAGCAAAGGACAGTGTGGAAATAGGAGGAAAGGATGAGAATTCTGTCTAAAAATCATGTTTCATGCAGAGCAGTCAGCTCTGGCCATTGTTTTGGCTGGCTTGCGAATTTATTTGCTGGCTAGCCAACTTTTTGGCTGACCGGCCACTTTTTTGACCGGGTGGTTCATATTTTGGCCGGGCAAGCCAAGGTTTTGGTCAACCAGCCAAGAAATTGGCTGACCGGCTAATTTGCGCAGAAGTAGGGCAATTTCGACAAAATTCTTGATAAAAGCGCTCAGGTCATCCCATTTCAGATTTTTTTGGTACATACATGCACAAGATACACTGTCCCCCACCCTTCATTATCTCCTTTTGGCTTCCATTGTCAAAAGGAGGTTTGTCCTCTTCCATAAAGTTGAATTCCTTTCAACCACCCATCAACCTTGTCCCTCCACCTTGTCTCCCACCTCCTTGACTTAGCAAGATAGAGAGGTTCAGATTGTATCAAGAAGGAGAATAAAAAAGAAAAAAATTGAATTAAGAGAGAAAAAGAGAGAAAAGAGAGAAGTCTTGAAATATTTGAGCTATACACTAATATTTTCGTATTCCATACACCAAAATCGTCTCCAAAATTCCATTATAACCATATTCAAGAGTCTTAATCCAAAAGAGAGTAAGTGTAGTTGAAATTGTGAAAAACAGAGAGTTGTAGCTCCCTCCCTCCCCCCTTCCCCTAAACAAACACTATTATTATACCACCCAAAAACACCATTCTAACTAGAATTTCAAGCTTTCAATTTGAGGATTAAGAACACACTTTTATAAGCTTGAGGGTGATCAAAATGAAGTTTGGAAATCAAATCCTTCCTTGGAAGGTAAATTTTGCACACTTTTCATTTTCTTCCACTTTCTTGCATTTCTTTCTTTCATTGCTTTTCTTGCTTCAATCTCATGTTATAAACCTATTGTAAGCTAACTAGAAGTGGTTAGTTGAGCCACTTGCATATTTCCCGTTTGTTTTTTTGGTGTTTGAAGAAAAACAAAGTTTGGTCTGGCCTTATTGGTCGGCCAACTCCTTTTTTGGCTGGCCAGCCAGTATTCTTCAAGACAGAACCCAGCAGCCTTTAGCGATGAGCAGAACAGTTTTCAACGGCCTCTGAGGCCCTCTGTAACTTTTGTTTTTATTATTTTTAGTTTAATTAGAGAGTGTTTGTGAAGATTTAATTTTTGTTGTAATATTTTTCCTCTCCCTCCTTATTCGGATATGTAATATTCACAGTTGTAATAATTCACTGCCCCACTTCTTTTTATCCCGTTCTTTCAATTGCTTTCCCTATCTGTAAATATGTAGTATCTCATGCTTGTTATCATATCCATGCTTTGCATCCATGCTTTATGCCTTAAGATCTGACTAAATTTGTATTTGTTGGTTTAATCGTTAATTATGTAATTTTGTGCACTACCTCATGTTTTGAGATGATTCACATGTCGTATAGTTTAGAAGTCAGATCTATAGTTGCATTTCATAAGTGAATTGCATTAAAATCTTATATATAGGAAGTACATTTTTGCAGGATGTCAGTAAATATGTAAGCTTTTATTCTTTAGCATTCTATTTGTGTGTGATTTTCTACTATGTTTAGCATCCTACCATACAGCTATGTGCTTATTTGATATAACTCTATGCACGCCAGTGGGTGAAGGTTGTGTTATTTAATTTGGAATAAAATTGATTTTCATGATTGCATTATTCAAAACATTTTCGTAATAATGAAATCAAATTATTCCAAAATGGACAACACAGTCTATATTTGTTTGCTTCACATAATAAAATTTAGGATTTATTATTAATAATCAGAATATGAACAAATAAAACTAATAAAAATCATATCATGGTTAGTAAAGGCCGATCTTTTGATCGGGTGAGCGGGGGTACTGTCATGACCCGAACCCGCCCCTAAAAGTTTGGGTCATAACCGGCCAGTAATTCGTAGATTACTGAAGGCCTCCAACGATCACACAGAATATTTATACTAATGGGGCCATAAACGGAAGCATATAGTAAAGAGAAGTCCATTGAGTTGTGCCAATCATGAGCAAAATCATTGAATTAACCACGTAACACAATAATACATATACATGCTCATCAAAACTATAAGTGCCATAAGAAATTTACACATATTACTTACAAACCCAAGACCATAATGGCAAAAACATAATAAGGTCAAAGTGTGGTGTGAGTCAAGACAAAACTCCGTCTTGGAGGCATGACTCAATTGGGTCAAAAAAGGCTCCTGAAACTGACTCTAGGGGTGTGCTCCATGCTGCTGATCACCTACATGTGCATACATAAAATTGGTGAGCAAAGCTCAATGAGTAATAATACAGTAAAGCAGTGTAAGTAGATGACCATAAGGTTCTCACAATATCCATAATCATATAAACCAAGCGGCCTTAGGCCCAAGCATATAACAAGCGGCCTCGGGTCCAATCATATATCAAGCAGCCTCGGACCCAATCAATTATCAAGCGGCCTCGGGCCCAATCATTTAACAAGCGGCCTCGGGCCCAATCATATATCAAGCGGCCTCGGGCCCAATCATATATCAAGCGGCCTCGGGCCCAATCATTTATCAAGCAGCCTCGGGCTTAATTAGTTAACACGCGGCCTTGGGCTCAATTATTTAACAAGCGGCCTCAGGCCCAATCATTTATCAAACGGCCTCGGGCCCAATTATTTAACAAGCGACCTCGGGCCCAATCATTTATCAAGCGACCTCGGGCCCAATTATTTAACAAGCAATCTCGGGCCTAATCATTTATCAAGTGGCCTCAGGCCCAATTATTTAACAAGCGGCCTCAGGCCCAATCATTTATCAAGCGGCCTCGAGCCCAATTATTTAACAAGCGGCCTCGGGCCCAATCATATATCCAAACGGCCTTAGGTCCACATTGCACATGTCATATAACTTTTACGAATTTTATTCGTTTCGATCAAAACACAACATTGACACAATTTACCATTCATGGCTCAAGTACACAACAAAGAACATTTATGTACAATACTATAGAAATTGCTCACCGTGATTTGGGCTTTATTTAACTTGCTGAATTACCATACGGGACAATCGTCAAGATTGACATCATACAGAATGTTTATAGCGAATCATCAGCTTATACAAAACGTCCAAGATGGACCATAGACCAATAACAGTTACTAAAGGTCAAAGCACATTTTCCCAATTTATCATTTCAAAAACGCTCGTCAAGGCACATAATTTATGCAAAGCATAAGTTTCACAATTCTAGAGTATTTCATATGAGAATACTGTTACAAAGAAAATTACTCACAGTGCTTGGTCGGATGACACTCCTTAACGACTCAGCCTGTAGAAACATAACCAAGCATAACATTTCAAAACACATTGCTTTCAATTTCAATCGATTTATTCATTACATAATCGTTCAATCATTCCCCATTCTTTAATCCCTCTCAAGTGTTTAATGCTAGACTTCTCTACATGTGATTCACGTACAAAGCTTGTGCCACAGATGTATTTTAAACGGCCATAAATGTTCATGACTTAACTTAATGTCTCCTACAACAATCACATATGTTTTCCATTGAAAATATCATATTTACATATCTAAGGTTCAAGGAAATAGCAAGAAGCGAAAGGGAACTAAGTTAGGGTCGAAAATGGCATGAAATAGTTAAAAGAAAATAAACAGCCTTCACTAATTTGAGCATATCTATTTGTGTACTTAGAATTTGGATGTGAGACCACACCATTAGAAACTAGACTTCCAGGGCTTGAATTTAGGCTCAAGAATCGTCTAAAACAGAGTCCAGATAAGGGAGATATGCCTATTTGAAGTTACCAGGTATAAGCTGAAACAGGAATGGCCGCACGTGCGCCCACTTTGACCGCTCGTGCGGCCCAAATCTGCTCGAGCAGAAAAACTGGCCGCTCGAGCGCCCAAAGAGCAGAATGAAAACCTCTTTTTTTCTTCATGTTCCGCTTGTGCGGTGCCTGTGGCCGCTCATGCGATCTGGGCAAAATCAAACAGTCTGATAATGGTTCAAAGATACAAACTTCCTAAACTCATTTCCAAGCCCAAATTCATGTAAAAACAACTTAAAAATATGATAACTAAGCATGATACAAGTGTAATCCCTCATTAAACATATCAATCTTGCATCAACAATAATTTCATGGTCTCATCTTTTCACAATTTCATACATTACATACACAAATTCAAAATACATGATACATGAGCAATCTTTCAACAAATCTTGTTTTTATGAATTATCTAGGGTTTGTTTCATACATTATTCACAAGATTGAACTCTAATCATGAAAAATCAAAACATTCAAGTTCCAATTTCTTAGTTTAGCTCAAATAAACACATAACCCAAAATCCTAACCCAAAAGGGTTTCAAATCTTCAAATCTCTGTGTTTTCAAGCAATAGATGAGTTATATACAAGAATTCCAAGTAAATTTCCATACCTTAGCTCAATCTAGGGTTTGCCCCTTGAATCTCCACCAAATCTCTTGCTTCTCCTCTTTTTCTCTCTCTAACTCCTCCTCTAGCAAAGCTTTCCCAACCAAAGATCATCCACTCAAGAACTAGAGAGGTATAAATATAATATAGGCTAATTAAAACATCACGAATCGTAATTTTACAAAATTGAATCGTAGGCTCTAAAAATTATGCTAATCACAGATATGAAGTCGGTTTTGGTTTATCGCGCCTCTATGACTTTCAATTTTCAGTTCAAAGTTCTAATTGCAATAGATTTTCCTACATTCAACAGATATAAAATCCAAAATCACATATTTCACATACTTAACTTGCAAATTCATATTAAACACATAAACACGCGTATAATTAAGCATAATACGGGTTGGGTTATCACAGGTACTCAACTAATGACATTCCCCCTTCATACCTAAAGTTCTGAACCAAGCATCCTTGGTTACGATAAATAGTGGCATTGGCACAAGTCATGGATTTCCTAATTCCCCCAAAATAAATATTAGGTGGCAACTCTAAGATTTGATGATACGATCCATTTTTGGCAAATTTTGTTGCAATAAAATAGATTTTTTAAAAGTTGCCAAATGTGGACTCTCTCTCTCCATGCAAAGGCTGTTCCTAAGGAATTAAAGAAACACATTATTGTTTTCATCATTGGGAAGCTTTAGAAGATGCCCAAGTCTTAGGGCCAATTAAAATGAGGTGTCTACACTCTACATCGGCAAGAGTTAGTTTTTGATACTTGACAAGCTTGTTTTTCCAATCCGTGGATTTCATTTTTCCAAAACTTGAACTTTTGCTTTCTAGTCATGAGTAGAGCTCATGATGTTCTTCACAGGTCTAACTTCTTCACCCGTCCTACAAAACAATGCACAAAATAGTAGCATCATATATATTTAAGTATGATAATATTGATAAAATTGGAAATAAGTTCTACATCAATGGATATGTGTGAGATGTGTTAAAATCTTACAAAAAAATGCAAAATAAAATTCAATATGAATTTGCAAGTGCCAACAATTATTGGTAAACAACATTGCTAGTAGAATTGTTATTTCTATCATCTTCTCATGTTGGCTCAATAAGAACTTTAACAGTTGCTACAGTTGTAGCTCGAAATAAGGCAACAAATAGTTGTCCATGTGAGAATATTGGCTCTCGTAAGTAGATACCCACTTTATCTAGTTTTTTGCCTTGCACTTTTGCTGATTGTCATGGAAAAACACAATTTTATTGGGAATTGACTTCTTGTAAAATGCACAGGATATTTTTCTTGATTAGAAAGTTGCAATGTAATTCGTGGCAAAGAAACTATTTGTCCTTTGTGATAACCAACTACAATTTCTGCACAAATGATATGATTTTGAACATCATGGCATATGAGTCGTGTTCTATTGAAAACACCTTGTGAATGATCAATATTTTTCAATGCCGTGATTGGACAATTCACTTTTAATTGTAGATCATAAGGTGGAAGGCCATATGGATTAAGAGAATTTAAGAAATCTTCATATTGACCTTGATCATTTGGATCAATTGTTATATTAATGCTTGTGTATTTTTTTGTTTTTCCTTGAAATCTCTCAATCAAAAAAAGTATTCACCTCATCAACACAATCATTCTTGGGAGTTAGCAAAGTAGAATTTATCATTCAAATAAGATTTGTTGAGTATTTTTCAAGATCTGGAAAGATAACATCAGTTAAATCATTGACAAAGTCTTGTCCAATGATTTTCTTCCTTTGAGGAACAATCATAGAAGATGGTAGCTGGACTTTATTCACAGCGTTTGTTGGTTCAAAATTATTCCCAATTCACAATAAGTAACTACTAAAGAAGGATCCTGCTCTGTACGAATATTCTGAGTTAGTTGTATTTTTTTCCAAGGACTTCCATATTTCATAATTCACTATGCTAGCATCAATTGAATCATACTTTGTCCCTTTTGGAATAATAGGTGGAATTTGGTGACAATCACCACCAAAGACCATAACCTTTCCCTCAAATGGTAGTTTAGAATCATTAACATCCTTTAACATATCATTCAATGTTTCAAAATTTTGGCACCTAGCCATAGGTGCTTTATTCCAAATGACAACCTTTGCAATCCCTAAATGTTTGACTAACCCACTCTGTTTTCCTAAGTTGCAAGATTTGTAATTGTCTACATCCATAGGTATTTTAAAACATTAAAACAAGAGTGTGCCTGTCTGTTCACACCACCTCTCCTCCTTTTATGAGAAATGCATCAAGATTGTTTTCCTCGGTTAAAAACAGCAGGTGCGCCTGTTTGTTCACACCACCTCTCCTCCTCTTGCGTGAGACGGATTAGGATCGGTTAAAAACAACAGGTGCGCCTATTTATTCACACCATCATTTCCTCCTCACACGTGAGACGTGTTAGGATGGTTCAAAGCTGATTAAAAATAGCAGGTGGGCCTGTTGGTTCACTGCTTTCCCTCCCTTCGGGTGAGACGCGTTAGAATCTCGAGTTCCTCGGTTGAAACTCAGGTGTGCCCGGTGTTTGCATTGCCCTCCACCTTCCCCTGCATGAGACGTAGTTAGGCTGGCGTCTTTCCTGCACAAGACATGGTTTGGTTTGCACCCTTTTTGTCCCCGTGTTTGTTTACTCACCTCTCTCCGTATGAGACGCGGCTTGAGTTGTTTTGCTTTCTTTCAGATGTTGTATACCTGCTTCTATTTATAGCATTGTTTCGTCATTTATTATTTACGTTCTTGTTTCATTGCATGATCATAAGTTATGTTTCTTGCATTTCACTGTGTACCTTGCCCTTGAACTACGCTAGTTTGATTCCTTGCAAAGAGATACGTAGGCAACCTTCAGGTTTAACCTTGGCAATTGTATTTTGATTTGTTTTCTTGCCCAAGTCTTATGGCCTTGTCAAATGGGTCGTCTTTGGTTTTGACATTCACTCAGGTCATTCCATAACTTCGAGTTCTGTTAAAGAGGGGCAACTATAGACACCCCATTTTTGACCACCTGCAAGACTTGGGCGCTTTGTCCTAGGCACTTAATGATGAAGTTGCATTGAGCGTGAT
>JAXFYN010001487.1:0-25643 GCA_036172215.1 Camellia granthamiana | reverse complement strand
GGCCTTCTTGGCCAAGTATTTCCCTCCTTCTGCTCGGGAAAGGTTGAGGGATCAGTTTTTGGAGTTGCGTCAGGATGATACTCCTGTGGCACAGTTTGAGATGCGGTTTGCTAGTTTGTCGAGGTTTGCTCCAGAGTTGGTCACAACAGAGGAGCGTCGTTGTTTTGAGTTTGAGAAGCGATTGTGTTTCGATATTCGGGAGAAGGTAGCTGGATCCCTTTTGAAGGATTATTATAATTTAGTTGAGGCAGCGGCCCATGTGGAGGCCCTGATTGCGAGTGAAGATGGGGTTAAGGAGGAGACCATTGAGGCAAGTCCTACGGTCCCTAAGCGTTCTAGGCTCAGTAAGGGGTGGAGGCGGAAACATGCTCAGTCAGGGGATGGTTCCCTTTCTTTGTCAGAGGTTTCGGGCGCTTCGGTTAGGAGGTCCGGGGAGGTGCAGGTTTCAGACCAGTCTCAGAGTAGGGGGTCTGGTGGTTGTTTCGTTTGTGGCCAGCAGGGCCATGGTAGACGTTTTTGCCCTTTGCGTGTGAACTCAGCTAGTGTTTCAAAACCTAGTCAGACTCAGTCGTACTTGTCCAATCAGGGACGTTATCGGTACCAGAGACGGGTAGGCCAGGCTTCGGGAGCCTCGCGAGGGGCGACTCATTAGTCAACCCTGTAGTATCACCCTGGGAAGGGGGACTTGTGTGTTGTTGACCGGTAATGTATTGTATGGATGATTTAGTTGCTGACCGGTGTACTGTTGGATGCTGAGGCACCATGTTTTTGTAACCCTTATGTATGTATGGTGTTGTTTGTTTAATCCTCAAGTATGGGGGAGTATGTATGGATTTGTAAGCTCTCTATTTTATATTGAGAAGTTGTTATTTGGGGTCAATAATCCTAATGTGGTTGCTTGCTTGGTACTGTATGATGAGTTGGTTGTGTGACGGCCTGTGTGCCTTGTTCACTTTAATGATTAATTGTTGAGAACGGGAACCCGTGGACGAATGCGTTAGATGTGATGGTTTTGAGAGTTGCTTAGAGTTGGCAAGGTTATGTGGGAATGTTTGTAGGGATGTGAGATTTGTAACTTGAGTTAGCGGAAATGGTACCTGTTGTTGGTTCGTGTGTTGGACGTTGCTGGCTAGCAAGTTCGTAGTGACCCCATCGGTTATATAAGGGTAGTGTTCGTATTGTGATTGGTTCTCAGTTGTTGGGTATGGTTTGTGAGTGGAAGCTAGCAGTATTCTTTGGAGGGAGAATATTTGTGTTCTAGAGTAACGAGAATGGCGTTGGTTAAATTATCCTTTGTGATTGGGTAGTCGTAATTAAGGTTGACCATATCGGTCTTCGGTTGAGGAGTTGAACAAGTTTGCTATCTAGCCTTGGAGGGTGGTAATTCCCTTGGAAGCAGGGTTAGTGCGGTTTAATTTTAGGAGATCCGATGAGATTCCATAATTTGAAGTTTGAGTAGGGACTTCGTGTTTGTAGTTGGTGGTTTTAGTGGCACATCAATGTGTGGGTAATTGGGTGTGGAGTTTATTGTGTTGATTAGTCAGCTTGTTGGCTTTGGGTTCAGGGTTGGCATTGGTCACCTTGAGGTTAGTCTCGTTTGGTGTAGACTTGTGTGTGTTGATTAGGAGAACTGGAACTAATCGAACATGTTAGGCCATTGAACCTGACGGTTGATAGAATACATTGATTTTATGTATTGATTGATTGTGTATATGACTTATGTGTTTATATACATGTGTGTAGAGGAGGAGATATGGGATGTACTCCACGGTTTAGGGGAAGATAGGGGATGAACCTCTAAACCGGATGTTGTTGGGAGGAGATAGGGGATGAACTCCGTAGATAGAGCGGGTATGCCTATCTAGAAGTGTATTGATAGAGCGGATATGCTTGTCGTTGGAAGTATTGATATGACTGTTATGTTTTGTGTCGGTTGTAGTATCACCGCGTGCGTGATGGTTGTTGTTGGTGTTATTTTGAAAAGAAATGGGAAACAAAACTTTTCCTAGTATTTGGGTCACCTTAGGGTGTGGTTGGAAAATTGAATTGAATCAAGGGTTTTGAGAAAATTCCAAGTGAATGGTTTTTGACAAATAAACCGTGGACGATTACGTTTTTGATAACACCGTGTTGTGAAAAGTGTTTGCAAAACTTTTGGGTTTCGCATGGAAAATGGAAGATTTATTTTGGAATGTTAACATTGAAAATTTGGCTATCTTTGAGAAATGTCTCTTAAGTAAGAAAATGTTTTCTGATTATTTACTCCCAAGATTTGCTTTGGTCGTGTTATTAAGAATTATGTTGTGGTTAAATGATAATTTAACGTGAAGCACTAGTCGGTTATTGGTGAATTGTTTCGGGAATGGTTTGGTTTTGTTGTGGCTTCTGTGCCTATAGTGTTGTCGTTTGGAACGTGTTCCCTTGGTTAGTTTCTTCCTCGATGAGGGTGGACTGAAGGTTTGTAGTGAGAGTAGTCTCTTCCCTAGCTCTCGGGTGTTGGTGTTGTGTGTGATCAGTTGGCCTTGTGTTTTGGCGTATCCTTAATTTCGGGGACGAAATTCTTTAAGGGGGGGAGGTTATAGTGATCCCGGTATTTCCTGTTGTTATTAAACTGTAATCCGGACTCGGTTCCGTAGATTTATTATTGTCTTATACTCTTTTCTATCCCTTACTCTTTGTTTTGGAGTTTTGGGTTGTGTTGGGCTTGTTGGAAATAAGTTGATTGTGTTTTAGAACTAAGAATTTCTGCCCAGTTTTTGGCCTTTCCGCTCGAGCGGGGGTTTTTGCGCTCGAGCGGGAAAATCCATCTCCCAGTATTTTCTCTTCTGCAGTGTTGTACGCTCGAGCGGGCTTTGGGACGCTCGAGCGGGAGTTCGTGTGTTACGCTCGAGCGGAGGAGTGGGACGCTCGAGCGGAGACCTGTTCTGATGAACTTCTGGATGGTTGTATCGGCCGCTCGAGCGGGGGTTTGAGCGCTCGAGCGGGAGTCTGTGAGTGGCGCTCGAGCGGGGGTTTGTGCGCTCGAGCGGAGAGTCTGGTTTAGTACACCGAGATTCACCTTTTTGGTTCACTTTTTGATTTCCTTTCTCTCTCTTACTTTGTCAAAACCTCCATTGGAGAGCACCTCACTCTAAAACCTAACTTCTCTCTTAGGATTGATCTAGCTAGGGTGTTTTGCTCACCTTAGGTCTTCACAAAATGGGTGTTGATCGTCGAGGGCGTCATTTTGATCCGCATAGTTTGGCGTTTGGAGCACCTTGATTTCGGGTCATCTTCTCCATTTGAGTTTTCCATTTGAGGTAGGGATTCTCCTTGTTCTTTTACAATACTTCTTCTATAGATAGACATGTGGTAATTTTTGTATTGCATGAAAATGGTATCATGTTGGAATTGTTGGAAAATCATGAGTAAACCTAGGGTTGGTTGAGTTGAGAATGGATTTGGCTTCATTAATTATTGTTTTGGTTAACTAGTGTGTAAATTAGCATGTTGTAGTTGAATGAGAGAAAAGCCCTAAATTATATTTAGGTTGGGTAAATCAAAATGGGGTTTGTTGACTATTGTGTGTAAATCTCTTTTATCAAAATGAGTTGGGTAATGGTGTTTAATGTTTAAAGGATTAACCATGGTGTGGAAATTGGTTGGTTGAGGACAAGGGTAGTGGAGTTGGTTTTGTGGTAACAAAAAGGAAATGAAATTGTTTTTGTGAAAAGGAGGAAGGTATTTTCGAAATAAGTTTGAGAATTGGATTGTTGAATTCTTGTTAGTTATGTGTATGTGATACGCATGTTGAATATGCCTTGTGTGCATGATTGTTGACGGCGTTATATGCCGGGAATATGCCTTGTGTGCATGATTGTTGACGGCGTTATATGCCGGGGATATGCCTTGTGTGCATGATTGTGGATGGCGTTATATGCCGCGCTTATAATCAAAGGTACCGGTACCTTCCAGCTAGCGCCTGGAGAACTGTATGCGCTAAGAATAAGAGGTGTCATACCCTTCCAGCGAGCGCCTGGTAAACTGGCAGTTTGACTTACTATGCATATGGCTAGTAGAGTGAAGTTGGTTGTAGTTGTTTCAGTATATCTTTGACTTACTATGCATATGGCTAGTAGAGTAAAATTGGTTGTAGTTGTTTCAGTATATCCTTGGCTTACTAAGTGCATGGCAGGTGGAGTAAAGTGTAATGTTGTTGCTTCGTTGTAACTGAAAATATCATGAGCTTGATTGGTTACCGTTTGGAGTACTGAGTTACTCCATTGGTTGATTGTATACATGTTGGAGGGTTGTAAATTTACATTTTTACAAGTTATACATGTATAGTTATGATAGTAGTGGAAACAAACCAAAATGTCATATTTGTCTTTTGGAAAGTGTAAAGGAGAATGAATGTTTTAAAGATAAACATGTTTGAAAAGGGTACATCTGTGTACGTATGGGAAGGAAAGAGAGTATCGAGCTTAGTGAGGTTATTTCCTAAGTGATTGTTAATGTCATGAAAGATTGGGAACGGAATTAATGAAAGGAAAACGGGAAGGGAAACTAGTTGTAACGTTGAATGAAATGGTTGTTTTCGAGAAAAGTTTATACATATATATATATATTTTGTGTAAACTGTCACATTACTATTCTAGTATGAGAATGAGGGTTCATGATCATAGCTATCTGTAAGTTGTTATTGTTAAGGATCATGTTGAGTTCCCTACTGGACTATATGTTCATCCCACGTTGTTGAATCTTTTTCAGGTGTTAAGCAGGTTGAGCTGCAAGATCTGGATCTACTTGTTTATTGGCCACGGGGCCTCTGTTATGTTGGCGGAACGCTATTGTTGTGAAAGGGTTATACCCTTCTTCTTGTACCTTAAAGTGATGTAAGCCCAAGGGCAATTTGTTAAAGTATGTTCATGTCATATTTACTTTGCACACGAATGAGAGTATTGTTAATCCCTTATACAGATTGAATGTATGAGTCTATTTCCACATGTCACCTCGGAAATTGAATTGAGTTAATGAATTTGGTAATGACTTCGAGTAATAAAAAGTGGGGCGTGACATAGATAATGGGTAAAATTGAAAACAAAATGTCCCCTAAAATCAACAAAAAGACTTCTCACCATACGATTTCACAAATGGTAGATCTTTTACCAACAAAAAAATATTCACTGAATCTAACGCCTTATACTTTCCTTAGTTTGGATTTTTCAACAATTATTTATAAATTAATCTTTAGCATCCATTCATATGACCAAACAAAGTTTTATTATTATTATTTTTATATGACAAAAAAAAAAATGTTCCAAGTAGAGAATTCCATACCAAAAATATAAGAACAGAGAACGGTCTAAAGTTCAGATAAAATATATGAGATGAGCACATCTTGCAATAGCTGACATGGATGTTATTTCCTTCCTAGTTAATCCTTACGTTTGACATAGACCATTTACTAAATTTTATATATATATATATATATTTAATGTTCCTTTATTAACACTCCAATTATTGTTTTGAACTTCCCACTTCTTTTATTTTTTTATTACAATAATAATCTCAAATGTTATTAAAAATGACACATGAATGCAATTGGGACCTCATCTCATAATTAAACCCTCCCACCAAATCATATCATAAGGTTTTGAGAGTACTCACCTCCATCACTACCCACACACTTCAAAACCCTTAAAACCTACATACAATCACAATCTGTACAAGCTTCTCCGGTGGCAAGTCTTCTCCAACAACAACGACGACAAGTATTTTCCAAAAAGTCTTGGACAGTTCGCACTTCTCCAACAATGGCAATGAAATAAAGTTTTTCCAGTAACCCCAATATCGGGACGCAAATGGAGTATCATAATGTTAGCTCAGAAGAGGTTCACAACTTGGATGAGATTCGCAACTCGGAGGAGGTTGACCTTGTAATGGTGAGTTTTTTCAAAAAGACACAAAAAATAAAAATAAAATAAATAATGAAAATGGTTTCACTTTTTTTGATACTGAACTCCCAAACATATATTAAAAAAATGGTAACATAGAGTCAAATTAGAGGCAATAAGTTCAGTGTCTAATAATTTGAGGGCGCTACACAAGTTATCATATTTTAAAGTTTTTTAGCACAAAATAGGCTCAAGGGTAAATGTGTCTAATGTGTGCTATTATGACTTAAGAGTTAAGCGATAGGCTCTATTTGTATCCCAAAAATTAAGTTGGGCACCCTAACTTAATGAAAATGTCCTCATTTAAAATGACCAAAAATTACTTAATATTGAAACAAAAAAAAGGTATAAAAACAAAGTGTTTTGGACTCCCCATTCATAATCAAAATCAATCTTTTTTGCTATCTTCTATTTTTTGAAATATTGGTCATTGTTCAGCTTTTAATATCTGAACAATTATCTATGTTCAATTTTGTGTTTCTGAACAGTTTATAATGTTTTAACTTCTTCATATTCTAATTCCGAACAAAAATAATTATCCAGGATTATATCCGACATTACATATATTCTAATTTTCTGTTGTTCGAAATTGAGTATCCACACATGTTTCATTTGTTCGACACCAAGTATTCGAAGCAATTAACCAAGGGGCTTTAGCCTAGTTGACTAGCCCTTTGGTCACCAAGTCTCTCCTAAAAGAGAGGTCTTGCATTCTACTCCTAGGAGTGGAATGTGGGACCAAGATTTTCTGGCAAGATGTATGGGTGTGAGTTTCAACTCCCCCTAGGTAATAATCTAACGACTAACCACTGACTTTGTTGATCAAGAAAAAAAAAATTATTCGAAGCAATTGTATAATTTTGAAATAAAGTATTTGGACATATTTAATTTGTTTGGCATTGAGTATTCAGATGGAATAGTTGGAACCAATTTTTTGTTGTTCTGAACTGAGTATCCGGTATGATTAATTTGTTTAGCACTAAGTATCTGAATGAAAAAGATGGAACCAATTTTCTATTGTTTGGGACTAAGTGTTCGGACATATTTCATTTATTCGGCACTAAGTATTTGAAGAAACTATCGAACTCACTTTTGTCAAAAATCCCAAATTGATGGAATACCAAAATACTCCAAAATGATAGGCGTTAGAGACGAAGAGGGGTTGGAGATGGCGGGTTGGCGACGAGGGTGTTGGAGACAACGAGTTGACTCTACCATGAAGGATGAGTTTGTGCCTCTATTGTAACTATTAGACTAATGTGGTGTAGAAAGTAGATTTCTAATATATTTCTAGAATTTTTAGGGACATAACAGATATTATTTGGGGTGTCCAAAAAATAAATAAAAATTTAAATTTTCAATTAGAGTGTTCAAAGTAATGGGATGTCCAACCTAATTTGCGGTGCATTTAGAGTTACCAAGTTAAGCGTCTAGAGTCAATTGTAGTAATATATTTTTTTCAATGCTATTTAAAAAAAAAAAAAAAAAAAAAAACCTTATGGAATTGTTTATGCATTTAAAGATAACAAATTCAAAACCCCAAGGGATTGGCCTAATGGGTGCAACTTAGGCCCTAATGCTGCACTCCCTCTAAGTCTTAGGTTTAACTTCCATTAGGAGCAATCCGCTTCTTGGGGCCATGCCCGTAGGTTTTACCCCAAATTTTTCTAACGCATGTGCAGGGCCGGCCCTGGGCATGGGCCAACCAGGCCATGGCCTAGGACCCCTCAAAATAGACTAAAAAAAGAGGGCCCCTCCCATTATGGTTTAGTGTAATATAGTAGGTATGTTTTAAGTTCAAAAAAAATTAAAGAAGGCCCAAACTAACTTAAAATAAATTGACCCATTACAAAATTGAAAGGTCTATTCAAAAAAATTAACATTGTTATCCATTGAAAATAGACCCGAAAAAAGGATCCCCTCATATTATAGTTTATTGTAATATATTAGGTATGTTTTAAATCCAAAAAAAAATTAAAGAAAGCCCAAACTAACTTAAAATAAATTGACTCATTAAAAAATTGAAAGGCCCATTTAAAATAATTAGCATTGTTATCCATTGAAAATGATTTTGCAAAAAAACTAGATTATGCAAGTATGATTGATTTATTTGCTTCTAAAAATACAAGAAGAGCAAGGATTAAGCGGCACTTATTAGTTGTTGTGATGTAATACTAAGTATTTTTTGTGATTTTGACATAAATCTTTTGTCTTTTACTTTCAATTTTTTTTTTCTTCATTTTTTTCATTCAATGCAAAAAAAAAATATGAAGGGCCTCAAAAATTTATTAGTTGATTATCGGCTTTGGGCCCTGGAAATCTCAAGGTCAGGCCTGCACACGTAGAGGGGGCGCTTTGCATGGATCTTGGAATTAGTCGAGTTGCGCGTAAGTTGGCCAAACACCCAGTCATCAAAAATAAATAAATAAATAACAAATGCATCCTGTTTGAAATTAGGACTACAAACGATCTGAGTTTTGCTGAGTTCGAACTCTACTAGTTTGCTTATTAAGCTTGTTTATTGAGTTCAAGCTTAGCTCAATAACTAATTATGCTTGAACTCGGCTCGATAAGAATTTTTTTTATATATTATTTAATACATAAATAGTGTATTTATGTTATTATTTAATATATAAATAATATATTTATTATATAATTTAAATAAAAATAAACGAGTCGAGCTTATACGAGATCGAGTTCGAACTCGACTTGTTTACTAAATGAACCTAATATTCGAATTCGAGCTCGACTTGATTAGTAAACGAGTCAAGCCAAGTCAAATCGAGTCAACTCACGAACAATTTGATTTATTTGCAGCACTACTTGAAATGTGGTAAAACTTCAATATTATGTTGATCCAATGAGGTGATCTCATTACTAAGTGAATCTCTAATAACATGATGAAAACATTTTAAAATGAGAATTTTTTTGTTTAGCAAATGCTATTAAATGGATCGGAAGAACATCTCCTAAGATGATTTATGTAACACCCCGAAATAATTGTAATGTACCATCGAAAACGATAAGTAAATAACAATATGAATCAGAGTATAATATACTTCCATTACATGAGATTCGATTGTACAAAATGGTGACACATGAGATATACATTCATAAATAGTGCATCCTAAATCTACAGCATGTGTTACGAATTAGTTAAAAAAAAAAAAAAAAATTAAAAAAGATGAACGCTAAATAGATAATCAAATGCCCTAAAGGCTTACATCTTTCTAAGCCAAGGCTTGGTTACATCAAAAGTGCGTCCTAAGCTCAATACAAATAAAACCCTAGGCTTGTATAAAAGTGAATACAAAATTAAAAAAAAATGAGCCTTCAGCTCCACAGTCCTCCCAAAGCTAAGTCCTTGATGAAGGCATATCACCAGCACTTGAAAATGGTTTTCCACAAATAGGGTAAGCCAAAGCCCAGTAAAAATAATCTAACACAATATATGAATTTTAACAAAGGTATAAGGGTGAAATGCATATGTAATGCCCATGTCAAAACGGTTTACATTTCTTTCTCAAAATCACATCATGCTCAAATTATATAATAATTCTCAAATCACGTCCTTTACCATAGGAAACAAGGGGGAAATTCTTAAATCGGTACAACCTTTCATAGATATTTCATCCGCGGGAAACCGTCAAATGGCACCCATGTAAATGTAGTCTATATAAGCACTATTATAGCCATTTTACGGATATTTCGTCTGCGGGAATCGGTAGCCATGTATACGCGCGTTTTTCAGGACTTTCATCCAAAACACACAGGCCAACTTAATTTAGTGATACACACCTCTTTCCAACATTCACCCATTTTTCTCAAAATCATATACATTTACAATGTATTAAATGTGCAACAAATGTTTAATGCATGTGAATGAGAAATTAGTTTCAATTTACTTAATCCTCATGTAATTTCTACAACAATCATAGCTATTCTCCACCAATAGCCCAAAACATATATTTTTAAACAAGTATAGAATCTCCAACATAGATAAACTTTCCAAAATTCAAGATGTGAGCAATAATACGTATCCAACTCCACCATCCATATTAATATTTATCCAATTTCACATGTCCATCATCAATTTCATTTATTTATACAAAATAAATATTTGGGACATTTAGGGCAAAACCCTTTTATTTTTTTCCAAAATTCAACCCAAGGGTCAACATCAATGATTTGTTCACAACTGAAACTCATTTCCACTCTCACAACCATTTTTCATACAACCATTTGAAAACCAAAACCCTAGGTTTGATCATAATCCTCTAAAATCACAGTATTATTTATGAAAAATAAATAGCTAAGTTAAAAATCATAAAAGAGTGTAGAGAATTTCTACCTCGAAGCTAGAAGACCAATGAGAGAGTGGAGAAACCTTAAGGAAGCCAAAATCCAACTCTATTCGGATAAAAACAAAGCTCTAGATGAGCTCTACCTTTTTAACAAAAGGAGTAGGGTAGAGAAATGAGTAGATCTTAGTGTATTTGGAGAGAGAGAGAGAGAGAGAGAGAGAGAGAGAGAGAGAGAGAGAGGAGCTCTAGATTTAGGGTTTTGAAGTGTTTTGAAGAGAGAGAGATGAAAAAGTGATATAAAAAGTGACATTTAACTGATATACGCACAATCTGCTCGAGTGCAAGAAGTGACGCTCGAGCATCCAGACACAATAAGTTGTTCTGCTCGAGTGCAAGAAGTAACGCTCGAGCATAGAATACACATTTCCAGTAGTTTTGTAGACAGAAGACCAACGCTCGAGCTCAAGAAAGGTCGCTCAAGCTGAGACCGCTCAAGCGTAGGAAGCACCGCTCGTGCGCAGAATACACTCTCCTACTAGTTTTGCAAACCTGCAAAAGTACTGAGAATTCACAAAGCCCGCTAGAGCACAAAAAGTGACGCTTGAGCGGAGGAGTAAAATTTTGGGCAATAAAAGTTTGAAAACCAAGCTACTAACCTATTCCAAACGCAACCAATACAACCCAATAGCCAAACTCAAGGAGGGAAAAGAGGAATAAGATAAGAACAGCAATGCAAAACCATGAAACCCGAGTCCAAAATATCAAATAGGTCAAGCTAAAACCAAAATTACTATAATCTCCCTCCTTAAGGAATTTCGTCCCCGAAATTTACAATTTAAACTTTAAAACCATGCTTACACCAATTACAACAACGATAATCAATCAATTCCAGTATCATAACCCATCCATCGGTCATTCATTCTCATCAATATGATAAACGAGTTCTCAATACTGAATATTCAATTTGCATTTTCAAAACATATGCAATGTTTATTGTGAATCAACATATCAAAAATTTCAATACATGTTCAAACGTTAACAAATAGGTTTGGATACTTCTCACATACTTCCAACTCACGTTCCCAAGTTACTTCCTTAACTCCATGATGTTTCTATAACACCTTAACTAAGGAAATTGTCTTGCCTCACAGGACTTGGTCTCGAGTATCCAAGACTTTCACCGGTCTCTCCTCATACGAGACATCCTCATCTACCTCTAAGTCGGTCCAATCTAACACGTGTGATGAATCCAACTCACACTTCCGAAACATACAACTATGAAACATATCATGAATCCCGAAAAGCTGTGGCGGCAAGGCCAAGCGATAGGCTACTTCTTCAATCCACTCAAGGATCTCAAAAGGCCCAATAAACCTAGGGGACAACTTCCCACTATTCCTAAATCTCATCAAACTCCGCCTAGGTGATATCTTCAAGAAGACATGATCTCCTACCTCAAAAGACAAAGGTTTCCCCTTACGGTCGGCATAGCTTTTCTGGCGACTCTAGGCCGTAACCAACCTCTTACGGATAAGTGCAACTTTCTCTATCGTTTCCCGGACTAACTTTGGACCCAACATTAGTGCATCACCCACGTCGGCCCAATACATAGGGGATTTACACGGTCAACCATACAAGACCTTAAACGGTGCCATGCCAATACTCGACTAGAAGCTATTATTATAGGCAAACTCCACTAAGGGAAAGTGCTTCTTCCACGATTAAAGTCAAGAACACAACATTGAAGCATATCCTCAAGGATCTGAATAGTACGCTCGGTCTGCCTGTCAGTCTGAGGATGATACACAATGCTAAAAGTCAATCTTGTGCCCAAGGCACTCTGTAGGCTCTACCACAACCGATCCATGAAGCGCGGATCTCTATCCAAAACGATCATTACAGGGACCCATGTAACCTCACTATGTCCCTAATATAAAGGTTGGCAAGATAATCTACCAAGTCACTCAAGTGCATAGGTATAAAGTGCGCCGACTCGGTCAATCGGTCAACTACCACCCAAATTGCATCACCCTGTTGAGTCCTCAGAAGGCCCACAACAAAATCCATGCTCCCACTTCCACTCGGCTATAGGCAGAGGTTACAACAAACCCACTGACCTCTAATGTTTGGCCTTTACTTGTTGACAAGTAAGGCATTTTGATACAAACAAGGCCACATCCTTCTTTATTCCCCTTCACCAAAACTAGCGACTAAGGTCGTGATACAATTTTGTGTCTCCCGGATACAGTGCAAGGCGTGAATGGTGAAACTCTCGGAGTACTTCTTCTTGATAAGACTCCAGTACGAAAAGACAGTCATGGTATCTAACACTCGAGTCAGGATACGCATTCAAGCATTTCTCTACCTTTCTACCAGAGATCTTTTCCCAGAGGGTTTCTATCTCAAGATCACTCGTCTGTGCTTCTATCACTCGGTTCACAAGTGTAGGTTGTGTAACTACTGAAAACAAGGTTGTAGACTCCACAGACTTGCCAAGATGTAAGTCAAACTCACCAATAGCACCCAACATATCCTATTCTCGGATGACAATACAAGTTACACTGCTAATAGATTTCTTACTCGAGGTATCAGCTACAACATTGACTTACCCCAGATGATAATGTAACTCAAAATCATAATCTTCTATAAATTCCATCTACCTCCTCTGCCTAAGATTCAAGTCCTTCTCTGTAAACAGATATTTCATATTCTTGTGATCAGAAAATACCTCAAACTTCTCACCATACAAATAATGCCCCCAAATCTTCAAGGCAATGATTACCGCTGCTAACTCTAGGTCATGAGTATGGTAGTTCCTCTTATGTGTTTTCAATTGCCGCGAGCCATAAGCTACTACCTTTCCCTCTTGCATCAATACATAATCCAAACCTTCCCGTGAAGCATCACAATACACCGAATAACCCAAACCCCTTTTCGGAATAATCAATACTGGAGCAATGGTAAGTCTAACCTTAAGCTCTTGAAAAGACTTCTCACAAGTCTTGCTCCATACGAACTTAATTCCTTTTCTTTTTAGTCTAGTTAATGGTGAAGCTAATCTAGAGAAATATTTCACAAATCGACGGTAATACCCAACCAATCCCAAGAAACTACGGATCTCAAAATTATTCTTTGGTTGTGTCCCAATCTTGCATTGCCTTTATCTTGGATGAATCTATAGTCACCCCTTCCCTTGATACTACATGGCCTAAGAACTTAACCTCTCTCAACCAGAATTCATATTTTCCAAACTTGGCATAAAGTTTGTGGGCTTTAAGTAACCCAAGTACTACCCGTAATTTTTCTTCGTGTTCCTCCTCAGACGGTGAGTAAATCAAGATGTCATCAACAAAGATAACCACAAAACGGTCTAGGAACTCACGGAAGATCCGGTTTATCAAATCTATAGACACAGCTGGTGCATTGGTTAGCCCAAAGGGCATCACTAGAAACTCATAATGGCTATACCGCATACGAAATGCCATTTTCTGGATATCCTGTTTCCATACTCTCAACTGGTGATAACCTGATCTCAGGTTTATCTTAGAAAAGCAACGAGACCCCTTCAATTGATAAAATAAATCGTCTATGCGAGGCATTGGGTACTTATTCTTAACAGTTACCCAGTTCAACTTTCGATAATCAATTTTCGATAATCAATATAAAGTCGCAACGCACCTTCTTTCTTTTTGGCAAAGAGAGCCGGTGCTCCCCAAGGTGAAGTACTAGTGCAAATAAAACCCTTATCTAGTAGCTCTTGGAGTTGAATCTTCAACTCACTCAACTCAGTAGGTGCAAATCTATATGGTGGCATAGAAATCGGTGCCGTACCAGGCACTAAATCAATTGAGAACTCAATCTCACAGTGAGGTGGTAAACTAGTGAGATCCTTAGGAAAAACATCCAGGTATTCACAAACTATCCTTGGCAACTCGACTCAGACTTCATCAAACTCATTACCCAAGAAGTTGGCAAAAAGACAACTAAGTTCACTCCGTCCATGCGGATCATACACCGGTGATAAGACTCTATCAACTCGGTCCCCCAAGAAATAAAAGCAATCACTGCTCAAGGTATATACAGTAACCCTTTGACGGTAACAATCTATGACAGCCTGATACGATGAAAAGCAATCTATACCCAAAATAGCATCAAAACTAGACATGTCGATCAACACAAACGCAAAAGGAAGTCAGCGACCGGCAACCTCTATGTCACAACCCCGACACCTCTGCTCCAAATCAATCTCACCACCAATAGGTGACTCTACACTGAGAGGAGATGCTAACCGAGCCAACTCTAACCATAAAGCCGATACAAATGTAGACGAGATAAATGAATAGGATGCACCCGTATTAATCACTACATTAGCGATGGAATTGTATAACAAGAAAGAACCTCTCACTACCGAATGCACTAGTACGAGGTTTGGCGTGGTAACAACATACACACGTCCTGAAGGTCTCTGCTCAACGCTCACCCCTCGGAGCATAAACCTGATGTATTGACTGAGCCGAAGGGGTTTCTTGATTGGCTCTCGAGGCCTGTGTTGACTGTGCCGGCTGGTGGCTTTGTGTCTATCTCGAACTAGAAGTACCAGGTGTGCCACCCAATTGAGGGAAAAACCTCTTCATGTGCCTTGCCTGCCTACATTGATAACAAGTGAGCAGCTGCCCTCTCATTTGGCTCTGGCTCTGAGAATGAGCCAAAGACGATGCAGACCGCTGCCCTCCTCCTCTCTGCGGGCAAGATGGAGACTTGTGGCCCGACTGACCACACTTAAAGCAAGTGAAATCTCCCTGACCACCTCTTTCAGAACCTGTACTCGGCACTAGAAAAGTGGACCTCGACTGTGCTCTCTAGGACTGCTGTGGGTTAGAATCCCTCTGCCTCTTACTGTCTCCTTGAACATCCTGACTCCTCCTAGACCCCTTTATATGCTCCTCCTCCATCTACATCACGGTCTCAAGATGAGCTGCCGTCTCCACAAGGCGTCCATAATCTCTAATCATTAACCCAGCCACTTTGAACATAAGCCCGATCCTCAACCTCTTCTCAAACTCTAAACAATGGTGTTCCTTAGTCGCCACGAGTTCTGGTGTAAATCTCGACAAACTAGTAAATGCAGCCTCAAATTCAGCCACCAGTGTGCTTAACTGCTTGAGCTGAGAAAACTGGTCCCTCAACTTTTCCCTGATAGGGGGAGGTAAGAACTTATCCTGGAAGGCGTTAACAAAGGCCTCCCAAGTCACTCCAATGAGCATATGCGCATGCTTCCACCATTGACCCACATCTCTCTTTAGCTGGAAGGATGTCAAGGTCTTTCTCAGTCCGCCGTCTTCAATGCCACGTATCTCAAACGTATTCAGCATCTATTTTAGCCACTCATCCGCCTTTAGTGGCTCCTTGGGATCACCTAAAAACTTGTCTGGATTCGACCGGAAAAACTCTTGGTTCAAGAATGACGGCCCTGCTTCAGCTACTTGGGCTTGGACTTGATTCTCAACTCTGAGAACGTCCATGGATTCCTACAATGCTCCGGTCATTTTGTGGGCTAAGGCGCCCGTGGCCTGTTGACTAACTGGGTCGGCCACATTGGCTTGACCAACCCCTTCTTCTTGCACCGGAATCTTATCCGGTAGAGGCACCTCATGTCTCTTAGGCTTACCATGCCTACCACGCCTACCACCACCACGTCCACGTCCACGTCTTGACATCCTAATGAAGGTAACAAAATAGATTAGCACATTTACAAATGTGCCAAAGCTAAGTCACTCGCGTCCTAATGCAGTGGACAACAATAATTCACTCCATATAAGTACATAGTCACATAAACACATACAGATTTCCTTCCTAGATAATGACCGTCCCGTGGCGTTACAGAGTTCTAATTAGAAACAGCAGTAATCAAGTGCTCTTCTAACAGGACTTCTAGAAACTCGTAAACCCAATCACTATTTTAGGAATTAAATCTCATACCTATATAATTACATAAGCATGTTATCACATAGCATACCAAACATACTAATGCCTCTATCAAGCGAGACAAATCCATTGTGGTAATAACTACTTTTTATATACCTAAAGTATTCAAATCTGGTATGATTTTTTCTCAAAATCATGTCATGCTCAAATTATATCATAATTCTCAAATCATGTCCTTTACCATAGGAAATAAGAGAGAAATTCTTAAACCAGTACAACCTTTCACGGATATTTTGTCTGCGAAAAGCCGTCAAACAACACCCATGTAAACGTAGTCTATACCACTACTATAGCCATTTTATAGATATTTCGCCTATAGAAATCGACACTCATGTATACGCGCATTTTCTGGAATTTCACCCTAAATATATAGGCCAACTTAATTTGGTGATACACACCTCTTTCCAACATTCACCAATTTTTCTCAAAATCATATACATTTACAATGTATTAAATGAGCAACAAATGTTCAATGCACGTGGATGAGAAATTAGTTGCAATTCACCTAATCCTCGTGCAATTTCTACAACAATCATAGCTATCCTCCACCGATAGCCCAAAACAGATATTTCTAAATAGATATAAAATCTCCAACACAGATAAACTTTCCAAAATTCAAGATGTGAGCGATAATACGTATCCAACTCCACCATCCATATTAATATCTATCCAATTTCACATTTCCATCATCAATTCCATTTATTTATACAAAATAAATATTTGGGACATTTAGGGCAAAACTCATTTTTTTCCCCAAAATTCAACCCAAGGATCAACATCAATGATTTGTTCACAACTTAAACTCATTTCCACTCCTACAACCATTTTCCATACAACAACTTGAAAACCCCTTTTTTGATTTTAAACCAAAATCCTAGGTTTGTTTAAAATCCTCTAAAATCACAATATTGTTTATGAAAAATAAATAACTAAGTTAAAAATCATAAAAGAGTATAGAAAATCACTACCTCAAAGCTAGAAGATCAATGAGAGAGTGGAGAAACCTCAAGAAAGTCGAAATCCAACTCTAATCGGATAAAAACGAAGCTCCAGGTGAGCTCTACCTTTTTAACAAAGGGAGTAGGGTAGAGAAATGGGTAGATCTTAATGTATTTGTAGAGAGAGAGAGAGAGCAAGTTTTAGAGAGAGAAGCTCTAGATTTAGGGTTTTGAAGTGTTTTGAAGAGAGAGAGAGAGATGAAAAAGTGATGTAAAAAGTGACATTTATGAACTGATATACGCACAGTCCGCTCGAGCGCAAGACATGATGCTCGAGCGTCCAAACACAATAAGTTGTTCCGCTCGAGCGCAAGAAGTGACGCTCGAGCGTAGAATACACACTTCCAGTAGTTTTGCAGACAGAAGACCAATGCTCGAGCTTAAGAAAGGTCGCTCGAGCGTAGAACACACTCTCTCAGTAGTTTTGTAGACCTGCAAAAGTACTGAGAATTTACAAAGCCCGCTCGAGCGCAAGAAGTGACGCTTGAGTGGATGAGTAAAATTCTGGGCAACAGAAGTTTGAAAACCAAGCTACCAACCTGTTCCAAACGCAACCAATACAACCCAATAGCCAAACTCAAGGAGGGAAAAGAAGAATAAGACAAGATCAACAATGCAGAATCATGGAACCCGAGTCCAGAATATCAAATGGGTCGGGTCTAAAACCAGAATCGCTATAATTTATGGACTATAATTTCCTAATTAATTTGATGTGATTTAATATAAAATCATTTGTTCCAATTTATTTTACAAATTTTTATGTGACCTAATGTCAAAAAATGCGAAAAACATTTTGAACGAAATATTTTACATAAAATAAAATATGCTAAATGTTATAATGCCTACACAATATTTATGAGGCATTAACCTTTGCAATTTTTTCTTGTTGATAAATCTCTAGTCTTTTATTTATTTAAAAAAAAAAAAGAAGAAGCCATTAGATAGCATGAGAAGATTTGGCTTAGTGGCATTTCTCAAAATGTGATAAAAATTAATTTGGTTATGAAATTTTTCACAATGCCATAAAAAGTTGCTCACACCTCACTACAAGAATTCACACTTTTAGCAACAAAAAAATTGGTCGCTAAAAGTCAATTTTTGGTCGGCAAAAATTATCCGCGACCAATTTTTTTGGTCGCTAGTTTGGTCGCCAATTGAGGGTCGCGGAAAGTAATTCGCGACCAAAATTTTCGTTGGTCGGCAAAAGTTGGATTTGCCGACTAAATTTTTAGTCGCTAAATATTTAATTACCGCGACTAATTCATTTTGTCGCTAAAACACTTTGGTCGCGAAAAGTTGCCTTTTGCCGACCAAATTTCTTAGTCGCCAATTGACACATTTCGCGACCAATAAGTTTGGTCGCCAATTGTGACATTTCGCGACCAAAAATTTTGGTTGCCAATTGTGACATTCTGCGACCAAAATTAGTTTGGTCGCCAATTGTGACATTTCGCGACCAAAAGTTTTGGTCGTGAATTGTGACATTCTGCGACCAAAATTAGTTTTGTCGCCAATTGTGACATTTCGCGACCAAAAATTTTGGTCGCCAATTGTGACATTCTGCGACCAAAATTAATTTGGTCGCCAATTGTTACTTTTCGCGACCAAAACTGTTGGTCGGCAAAAGTGAGTTTCCATGACCAACAAAATTTTTGGTCGGCAATAGATGTATTTTTTGCGACCAAAACTCTTGGTCGGCCATTGTCATTTTTTGCGAAAAAAAATAATTTATTTGTCGCGACTATGAATCGTGACCAACTAGTACCTTATTCATGGTAGCTGTTGGTAATGACATTCCTCATTATCTACTAATGAATCGTGACCAACCAAGAGATAAAATACACTCATTCAAGCCACAAAAACAAATACCGAAAGGAAGCAACCATGTAGAAAGGAGATTGGAAACGAAACTCGTAGCAATATAAAACAACTATTGACATTAGTATCTAAAGGGTCGGTTCATTATTTCCTATCACATGTATAGTACTGATAACTTAAAAGGTCAATGTAAACAACATAAGGATTGCCATGAGAAGAAACATCCTCATGTTAGGCATTGAAGCTTTTTAGAATTAGAACAGAGAAATATATGCCAGTTCAACAAGGATTCAAAGATCCAAAAAGGAAATAGGAGACCACATGTAGAGTCATATCACAGTCTCAGCCACTTTGGTTTCACAGCTTTTTTGTCAGTTGGCTTTTGCTCTGGGACAGCAGGGGAGATAGACTAGCCATTGCAAGCTCTGGGGCAGCTTCAGCTGGCTCTGCCTGTTCATGGATGAATTCCAAGCCTTTCAGAGATAATACATCCTCTTGAAGGAATGGACCTGAGATTGTGACACTTTCATCACCTGGAAAAAAAAAAAAACGATACAAGATTAAATCTAGGGCATTGGCCACTGCGAGTAAAGCAAAAAAATCAATGGAATAATAACACATGCCATGTTCACAACGATATGATTGATTCTTTTTTTTGGAAAATTTTTACTACTGCACTAAATTTAAGGCTATGGTTATGCAAATTTAATGTACTACTAGAACATCAATTAATGCATAGTAATGTTAAAGTATTAAAGTAAAGTAATGTTACACATATCACAATTTTATATTCGTGTTTTGTCTACTATATAATGTGATACACCCATAGTGGTTGAATATTAATTGGCTTAACGTAGAACCCATTATATCAAGCGATAAAAGTATTCTCAGAATTGAAGGGCAATTTTGTTGATTCATAATATTTTGCTTGCGGGTACTACCTGCCAAACGGCTGCCCCAATGTTTATGAAATTTAAGGCTTGGGCTTTGCCTTAATTAGAACTTAAAGCCCACAATAATCTCATTGTCCAAGTGATGCCTAACAGATTTATAATCTCATGGTAAAGAGCATTTATTCAAGTTATTCTAAACAATCTTAAACAACAAGAGAATTTTTTATTTTTTTGTTGTTGATGGTATGACTCCATACAGAACATCACCATTCAAACTCAATTCCAAACTGACGAGCATTTCTTGACTAAAAGATCAAGTATTTTTACTACTGCACTAGTTGTGTTGCTCATAATGCGCATAGTTTCCAAGTCACCAAATAAGAGATTTTAAATAGGCTATGCATAAGCATGAGAATATTATTAAAGTAAATTAAACTTTGATTCAGGCCTATAATGAGAAATTTAATACTGCTAAATCTGCATAAGATCCATAGTTGCTAAGTAAATATTTTCATACAACTATAAGTAAATATCTGCATAAGATCCATAGGAGAGGAACGTTCTGTATGATAAACATATGAACATATGACAATTTCAATAAATACTTTAATAAGCACTTTGTATGATAAACATATGAACAACCTACCTTCTGCATAGAAGAATTAAAGGAACGTTCCTTTTCCCCATCTTTTAAAGCATTTTCCGGCATCTTGCCTAATTGAATAAGACTGATATAAATCATATTAGTCAGCAATTAAATTAACTTTTTGTAGAAGGAGAAAATAGAACAAACAAATGGCAAGCCCCAAATTACACAGATTGTAAGCCCCAATGAACCCAATTTTAAACCCAAAAATGTATGTATTCATGAAATGAAGGAGAAGAACAGAGAGAGAAGGAGAAAAAATATCAAACCCAAATCACACCAATCAAACCGAAATCACACTGATTTGACGATTCACATGCGGCAGATCCATCAGTTTGGGCACAGGAGGGGGACGGTGCAATGAAGAACGGCGAAGGCGGAGGAGGAGCAAGAAAGGAGGCAGCGATCTTCTTTGAGGATGAAGCGGAAAAGTAATGAAATAAAGGAAAAGATAAATGCATAAGTTTTATGGACCATGATAGTTAGAATCCAATAATTAACTCTTGCAAGAGAGGTAAGGTTCATTAAATTTGAACTAGCTGTTTGAATCCCTTTTAGTATCCAGTATTTCTTTGTATTTACTATGCATTCCTAACTACATATTTAACTCCTGCAGAAGACTGGTTAATATATCCTTCAATGTCTCATAACATTCAATTACTGCTGCATACATATACTCATCTTCTTAATCTTCTTAATCAACTCAGTGTCCTCCTTTTCCTTGAAGTCTTTTGCCATGTCTAATGCTATAGGAATCTTATGTGAATAAACAACAAAATAAGAGAGTTAATACAGGAAGTGCAATAAATTTATACAGGAAGTGCTATAGGAATCAATTGATGATATTTAAGAACCAAACCACAGAAGAACTAACTAATAGCTAAGGAAATGAAAGCGGCCAAGAGTGCATTACATACAAACCTTTAAATCTGGTAATTCAATTACACATGCGCATTCAACAACTTCAGCCCCTGTACGTTCTGGCCAAAAAAAATTAAATCAGTCACAATATATTCTGGTTTGCACGATATATATATATATTTCCAGCAGCAAGGGCAGTATCAGTCGCTACACATGCATACAGAATGCATACTATATGGTTTCAAAAATTTAATTGAAGAGGTATGCTCAATCAATAAAATACACAAGTATGCAACATCAAATTCCATATTAATTCAGTCCTGAGAAATAGGAGCAAAACATTCATTTTGTTAAATGGGCAAAATGCTTGATGAATTAAGAAGGAGAAGGTCTTTAACAAACATATGGTAAATTTTGTTATTTGGCTAACCAAACAACCTAACCAACATGATTGACGCTGAACACCTTTGACTCAAGGTAAATTGGATAACAGCCTCTTCAATCCTTTTTTTTTTTTTTTTTAAAGGTTGGCATAGTATTTGGCCTTCACCCAGATCCAAATAGCCCAAGTTGTAGCCCTTGTCCAGGTAACCCTTCATTGGGTCCCTGTGTTCAATGACTAATAAACAGGTGGTTCGTTTTCTCACTACATATGGAATTGTTTATATCCATGAGTCAAAGCATTTTCCACATAAATTTTTTAAAATATAGGAAAAAGAAAAAGAGGACAGTGCTTTTACTGGGGCGCATAAAGCTAATACAAATGATTTACAAGTGAGTACCCAATAAATTCATTGCTGCACAGAGGGTTCCACCAGGGGCAATCAATCATCAACCACCAAAGCACGTTCATCAGGCTCGACTGCTCCAACATGCATCTCTAGACAATCCATTCCATATTCCAAGATATATTTTTCTAAAATAACTTCGCCTGTCCAAAACCACACCAAAAAAAAAAACACACACACACACACACACACACAACTTACTTGTCATTATGGTAAACTTTGAATAGCTATAAGAATTCGAAATTGTGATCCCACAAGACACATAATATTTATACCCACCATCACACATCAAAGGGAACATCAACAATGCATGCATACACTTGCTAGTAGTGGTGGGCAGCTAAGTAATCATGATCAAGATGGTTTGATTGCAAAATATTTTGAAGCAAAGGGTTAAAGCAAGTTGGCAAATGGCAGACTGTGTAATGTATAGTACCATGACATGAAATATCTAGATAGACTTCAACTATATCGAAACAGACTAACTAAACAGGCAAACAACATTCTGTTGCACAACAGATACCAATAGATCAAAAAACAAAAAATTCGGACACAGTTTGTTAGTTCATGTTTGGTCAAGTCCAACAAATCTAGTTGAGACAGAGCTAATAGCTCTAACATTAAATGTCCAACATCATACGCTTTGCCAGTCATATGTCATAATATAATTCTAGAATATGCTATTAATCAGATTAAACAGAGATCTACAAAATAATCTTTAACAAGGTAATTCCTAAAGTTATGTATGCAGTTGTATTATCTGATGGTTGACAGCCCATTGGGCTGCGTTATACAATCCTCACCCCCCATCCACAGTGATAGTACACAAAAAATACCAACAAGCCTATATTAATAATGAAGAGAAAAGAAAAAATGAAGTTGCAGAACCATACAGAATTTGCAGCAGCCTGCAAAGTGACATGATCACCCCATTCACCATTCCTAATTTCCATCATATGACAAAAGAAGAATGTTAAATTTAGACCCACAAAAACTAAATAACCAAATCAATGACAAAGGAGTAGAAAAGTACTATAATGGGGCCCGTTCCCAAGGCAGAGTAATTGTTCAAGATCCAAACGCAATACTGCTCATATTTCATGATGAAATGTAATGCTGCGTAAGGAACAATCTGAAGGACACTAGCTCCATTTCCTCTAGAAGAGATAATAAACATGAGTTTAAACAACATTGTCAAGTTTTTTTTCACAAGCACTTCTTCATGAATGAATGAATTAGTGGCCCACAATCTTCTCACATATTAAGGCTACACTTCTTCATGTTCTAGAATTTTCATCTCTTCGTTGCATTTTTTGTGTCCTTTTGCTAGTGAATGTCACTGTGGTCTAGTCTCTTGTAGCTTAGGATGGAATTTTATGGGTGATTTCACTTGTAACCACTTGTATCAATTAAAAATTTGCTTTTTGAATGGTGGCTTTAGCTCCAACAAACGAAAACCATTGACTTCAAAATTATGGCCTCTGTAACTTATCAACATGTGTATGTATTTATTGCCCCTATAAAAATATAGATGATCTACATGATTCTTTGCATTGATGTGTTTGTTCCATGCTGTGAGAAAGATTATCAATGATGCCTAAGAACTATTTTACTTGTGCCTTTGACATTAGGTGTGAAATTGTTCATGTTGCTATTGATGAATGTTCATGTTTCACTAGAAATTTCTTCAACCAAATCCTAGAAAACAACCAATTCAGTCTAGTTAAATGTAGTACTTTTTACATAAATAAAGGTTATGAATGCATACAACATTGACCTCTTAAGTCCAAGGAAAGGTAAGCAATAACATAGTCAAATCAAGCTTCCAAAATACTATATATAGGTAGTGGGGGTAAAACTGTGACTATACAATTACTTTTTCTAATTAATACAGAGCACGTGACAAGAAAATTTGGAATTTCCAATCATCATGGGCATTTGTAATTATGTTTGGCGTTAATTTGAATCTTATTTTAAGTTAGTGTGTTGCGGGACAGACATAAACATATACATACATACATACATACATACATACATACATATATATAGGTTCTATTAGTCAGGGTCATTTAGTTAATTTCAAAATTTATAAGACATGGCCAATAATATGGTTCTACGAATCTTAGGGTCATTAATATGGTTCTACGACCTCAAAGTTAAGTTGTTCACAAGACAACTGCTTAGCTTAATTATTGACTCTGATTGTTAGGAAACCAACACCATTTGGGAAAATTAAGGTTAACATGCTATAAAAGTGATAATTTTGATTACAGGTATTCAGGAGGTGAGCATTTATACCTATAGGAGTCAGCATCTCTGTTGTATTCACATAAGATGAACTCCTTTCCACAATCCATATCACACAATACCTGTCCTTGCCAGTTTGAAAGAAACTTTCCCAGTTTACGCACACAAATCGCAAGAAAACAAAAAAACCGAATCGAAGTAAAAAACAAAGAAATGACATGAGAAATGAGGACCTGAAGAGGCTGATCGACTTGGGAAAGGAGATGAGATGAGTGGTCAGGCAAGAGGCTGAGGATAGCAGAGAGAGCAGTCTCTGTGTGCTTCGGAGGAATTCTTCTCATCAATCCCATCTCTGCTTCCATTTTCTTCCAACCAACCAAATCACCCTCCTCAAATCACCTACACCCACACACGTACACAAACAGTTTTAGAGAATTTGAGAGAGAGAGAGGCGAATTGTGGGGGACGTTCCACAACCAGATGGTGTGGGCTGTGCAAACCTGAAAGGAAATGAAAGGGGGGGGGGCGGGGGAAGGGGGGAAGTTTGGGCGGGCGGGTGGTGAAAAGGGGGGAAAAAAATTTTCATTTTTATTTTTATGAATTTTTTTTTCTATTTGGTAGGAGTAAGAGTAAAATTTTAATGAATAATATTTTTTATTAAAATAAAATAAATTTTTTATGATCAATGAAAAAAAAAATTTTGTGGCCCATTTTTTTTTTGTTACTAAAAATCAAATTTTTTTTTTGTCGTCAAAGATAAAAAATAAATTTTTATTTTTCATTCAATAACTAAATTATTTTAGTCGCCAAAACTATCTATACTGCGACTATCTAGAGGGAGCGGCAGTAGTGGTGAAGGTGGTGGATAAGAGGTGATGGTGGTGGTGGTGGTGGCAAAGGAGATTAGTGGTGAAGTTATGGTGGTGGTGGTGGTGGCAAAGGAGATAGAGACAGAGAAAGAGAGAGAGACATAGATAGAGAAAGAGACATAGATAGAGAAAGAGAGAGAGAAGAGTGATGAGTGAAAGAGAGACAGAGAGATAGACAGATAAAGAGAGAGACACAGAGAGAAAAGATATAGAGACATAGAGAGAGAGAAACAAGAAATGAGTGAGAGATAGACAAAGAGAGAGAGAGAGAACGAAAAGAGATGATCGAGAGAAAGAC
>JAXFYN010001486.1:0-25761 GCA_036172215.1 Camellia granthamiana | reverse complement strand
GGTTTTTGAGTTGGACTAAAAAATTACAAAAGGACAAAAAAAGTTAAAAAAATACAAAAAATCAAAAATCACAAAAAGACAAAAAAAATTCACCATTCCAAAGTTAAAAAGTTAAAAAAGTCAATTAAGAATACCAAACGAACAAAAAAGTCACAGACTAAAAAAATTAAAAAAACCAAAAAATATATTTAAAAAAGTCATTGACAAACGAAAACTTAAACTACCCTGGAGTTTCTATATGCACTTTTAAAATTTGTTCCACATCTCACACCTAAAATAATTTGTTCCACGGATGATTCTCCTTACTTTTTTTGGCCGGAAAAAGATTTGGACCCCCATATAAAGTGACCCCCCACGACTCCCTCTGCGACGTGATTGGCCAAATTTTTTTTTCTTTCTCCCCCAATCACCAACCTCCACGTGTGTGTGTGGGGGGAGGGGGGGCAGATGATTCTCCTTACTGTTTTTAGCTGGAAAACGATCCGAACTCCCGCAGAAAGTGACCCCCCACGACTCCTTCTGCGACGTAATTGGCCAATTTTTTTTTTTTCCCCAATCACCAACCCTCACGCCAGGGGAAGGGCCAATTTTTTTTTTTTTTTTCTTTTTCCCCCAATCACCAACCCTCACGGCGCGGGGGGAGGGAGGGAATTTTTTTTTTTTTCTTTTTCCCTCAATCACCAACCCTTACGTCGGGGAGGGGGGGGAGGGGCAATTTTTTTTTCTTTTTCCTCGAATCACCAACCCTCATGCCGGGGGGGGGGGGGGAATTTTTTTTTTTCTTTTTTCCCCAATCACCAACCCTCAGGCCCGGGGGGGGGGGGGTGGGGAATTTTTTTTTTTTTCTTTTTCCCCCCAATCACCAACCCTCACGCCGGGGGAGGCCAATTTTTTTTTTTTTTTTTCTTTTTCCCCAAATCACCAACCCTCATGCCGGGGGGAGCCAAAATTTTTTTTTCTTTCTTTTTTCCCCCAATCACCAACCCTCACGTTGGGGGGGGCCATTTTTTTTTTTTCTTTTTCCCCCAATCACCAACCCTCACGCCGGGGGGGGGGGGGGGGATTTTTTTTTTTTTTTTTTTTCTTTTTCCCCTAATCACCAACCCTCATGCTGAGGGGGGGGGCCAATTTTTTTTTTTTCTTTTTCCCCCAATCACCAACCTCACGCAGGGGGGGCCAATTTTTTTTTTTTTTTTTTCCCGCCCAATCACCAACCCTCACGCCGGGGGGGGGGGTGGCAATTTTTTTTTCTTTTTCCCCCAATCACCAACCCTCATGCTGGGGACCAACCCCTCACGCCCGGGGGGGGCCAATTATTTTTTTTTCTTTTTCCCCCCAATCACCAACCCTCACGCCGGGGGAGGGGGGGGGGGGACAAATTTTTTTTTTTTCTTTTTTCCCCAATCACCAACCCTCACACTAGGGGGGGGGGGGGGGGCGGCAATTTTTTTTTCTTTTCTTTTCCCCCTAATCACCAACCCCCTCACGCGCGCCGGGGACGGGGGGAATCTCACGCCGGGAGGGGGGGGTTTTTTTTTTTTTTTTTTTTTTTCTCCAATCACCAACCCTCACGCTGGGGGGTGGGGGCAAATTTTTTTTTTTTTTTTCCCCAATCACCAACCCTCACACCGGGGAAAAGAGGGGGGTAATTTATTGAGGGGTCTCAACCACCTCTCTTTTTTTGGACCTTCAACATTTGGATTCAAGCATTCCTGGACACATGGTGGAAACCTAAATAATTTTGTTCCACAGATGATTCTCCTTACCTTTTTTGGCCCTTCAACATTTGGAATCAAGCATTCTTGGACTCGTGGTGGAAAGGAAGGCTATAACTGGAACGAAATGTACAACTGATTAAGATGAGCCCACGTGTACGGTGATGGATTTAGGTTCCATCATCAGCAATGGATATCCTCCATATCATGTACATGTTTATATGGTACTACTTGGAGAACAGCAAGCCACAGAATGTCTGCGGAAAAGTCAGAAATAAGAGAAAGGAGCAATTGCATTTTTTCAGGCAAAATATTGGATAAATTACAATTTGTTCTTTATTTTTGTTCAATTTTTATTTTTATTTTAATCTTTAAAATTTATTTTTTTCACTTTGACTTTTTAAATTTTAATTTTCTTTCATTTTTATTTTTAATTTAGTTTCTGTTCAAAATTAGACAGAAAATAACATAATAACAGTTACGTGAAATAAAAATATTTTGTTATATATAACTCACATTTCTGAGATGAATTTAAATTTTAATATAATAATATATTATTTATATTATATGACAGTTATTGTAATATTTTCTATCTAATTTTAACAGAAGTTAATTTTAAGAGTAAAATGAGAAAAATTTAAAATTTGAAGGAGCAAAGTAAAAAAGAAACAAACTTTAAGATTCAGAAAGAAAAAATGAGCAAATACAAAGGGATAAAGTGTAATTTATCCCAAAATATATTTATATGCATGCATTATTCATATACAAATCAGTGACGATGTAGGGCTCTACTGAGCTGGCAGGTTCTTAAGAAAAAAAAATAAAATTTAAACCAAGATGAACTTCACATAACTGCCACATCAAGGAAATTATTAATTTTTTTATAGAATATTCACATGAGTGGGAGGTCCATACGCATGTGAATCTTACATCTATTTAAAGTATTTGATAAAATTTTAATAATTTTTTTAAGGAAAATGATTTAGAGCCCTAAAAACACCCCTCCTAATTTCTAATTTGGGCAACTGTTTTCTTTTTTTTTCTTTTTTTTTTTACTTGATATGGAAATTAGGGAGATTAGGGAGGGTATTTTTAGGGGATGTAGCAAGGTCCTTTTTTTAAGGTCTCTAACATTTTTCTTTTAGAAATCAAATTTTCCATTCTCCAAAATAAAAATTTTGTTATAAAAATAGGATAAATTAAACCGACATTACTTCAAAGTAGGAGAAAATATAAAAAAAATTATAATAATTATATTAAAATTTTAATTTACATAATAATTTAGTTTCATTTTTATTAATAATTAGTTAGTTATATAAATTAAAAAATAATAATGTCATAATTTTTATATTTAAATGTATATATATATTTTCCTTATTTTCTGTTGTGATTTCACATTGCTTACATTATTTTCAATCACTTGTCTTATTAGAAAGTAAGTTAATGTAGTTATATTAAAATTATAAAATTACTTGCATTTTCACACTGTATCTCCATGGAGATCAGTATAATTTATCTTAAAAAATATTGGAAGATTTTTATCCTTGCGATTAATAAATGATTGATACAAAAAATTAAAAAAATGTCGTTAATATATACACTTTTAAGAGTAAAATAATTTTGTATAAAAAAATATTTATTTGAAATAAAAATTTTGATCCCAAAAGAATAATAATTTATCAAGAAATATTAATTTGGTCTCTTAAAATACAATATAGCTAAAATATTTCACTGCTAAAACATGATTTCTTCCCTAAATTTTTAGGAGTAATACCCTAGTGGAATTCAGGGGGAAAAAGAAAAAAAAAATTATAATTATAATTATTAATATGTATAAAATTTCACATTAATTTGCAATTATTTTTTCAAAACCTCACTGGTATGATATTTTTTAAAATTTTTAGGATAAAGCGTTAAGATGTGATTATCAGATAGTAGTCCCTCACACATGGGATTGATGCGTGTGATTCTTCACAACTCTAAAAACTTTGCCAAAGAAAGGAGGGTTGAGACAGAGAAAGTCTGAAAGAAGAGTAGAACCCAGCCCAGTAAAAAAATGATTCAGATAGCAGAGCAGAGAGATCTGAACTGAGTGAGTGAACAATAAAAGTGCAAAGATATCAATCCTTTTCATTCCATATCTCTAAAGATTAAAACACTGCTTTGCTTTTGTGGGTTGTGGACTCTGTATATAAACCCTGCAACTACACATGGCTGTACTACATACTGATCAGTTCTTTTCTTTAGAGAGAGAGAGAGAGAGAGAGAGAGGAGTGAGGAAAAAATTAAGGGTAAATTACAGATACACTGTCTGATATTTACAAAGGAGCGAGGAAAAAATTAAGGGTAAATTACAGATACACTGTCTGATGTTTACTTAATATATAGATTGTTTCTTGTAGATTGAAAATTACAAATATTTTTATTATTATAATTTTTTATTTAACAGAATTAATTAAAAAAATAAAATTTATAATGATTTTTTTATATAATAATAAAATTATAAGAATTATAATTAAAATATATTTTTAACATCATTAAAACTGTTAAAAAACTAGGCCATTTGTTATGAATGTAATTTGTTATGAAATGGGCCATTCATATTTTAAACAACTTTAAAGGGTGTGTTTATAATTTATTTTAAAATTTTTAATCGGTCACAACTTTTGAAACTTTATTTGTATTTCACTAAGAAGTTAAGGGTTGTGTGGATAGGTATCAATATGGATGATATTAATTAATATTAGACCGTATTAAGGTCAAGTTTGGCCTGATTTAAATAATACAAAAAATCAAAAAGTTACTATCCTATTTAAGTTACATCATCTTATTTAAATCACATCACCTCTCTAATACATCACATCAAACCCAACCCAAACCCAATCTATATAAGCCAATAAGTCAAAAAGTGCACCTTTTTAGAATATCCCAAACCAACTTTAATTAGTATATCAGTGAATATGGGTATTTAATTTTTTAATACATTTTGATTGGTATTTAAAACTCTAGTGGTCAAACAAGCTCGCCCTCTTAGAGCACCTCCAACGGTAATAAATATTTTACCTATCTAAACATTACTATAAAGTATATATTTTATTTTGCCTATCAACTATTTCATGTTTCTACTCCAACCATGCTCGTTATTGTAGCTATTCATCTAAATACTATTAATTTTATAAAATGCCACATCAGTAATAAAGATGGAGGGAAATGATCCTAATGATAAAATATATTTTGCTTAGCCTTGAAGGCTAGCTACATGTAGCTAGTGAATATGAGTTGAGCTAAAATGCCTAATTATATGCCTAGTGCATTGGAGTTAAAAAAAATGAGTTGTACTAGGTATTTTGACTAACAAGCATGATATACCTAGTGGGTTGGAGATGCTCTTAATCTTATGGTTTTCGATGTAATATATATATATAGGTAAAGTGTGTGGAAGTGAGTAAAAAAACCTAGCAAATGATTCACCAAAAAAAAAAAAAACTAGCAAATGTAAAGGTAAATGAGACCTACCTTTCAGTTTTCTCGAAAGAGCAATGAAATTATGCAAAGAAGCCAAAAGTCTGCACTTTGTTCACAATCACAGATAGATGGAGTGTTGCTTTTGTGGGAAGAGTTTCTAAACATTGTTTGTTAGAGAGAGAGAGAGAGAGAGAGAGAGAGAGAGAGAGTACTGATGACTAATAAGTTTGGAAAGTTGGAAGAGAGTATGAAAAGGATTAACGAACTGAATCTAAAAAAGAAAAGGATTAATGAACAATTAATAATGACACTAAAATTTTGGAAAAACAAATGTTTATTCGTTGTGTTTTTTTCTTAATTTTTTTTTTATTTTTTATAATTAGGTATCTGAATTAAGAGATTCTGAAATTAATAACCGAACAACTAAACAAATTATTAGTGACTCAAACTCAAAATTTTAAATTTTATTTTAAAATTTTTACCGCTCGACCAATTCTAAAATTTGTTTGTCTCTTTACAGTCACCATTGGATATTTCCAAAAAATATAAGAAAAATTACATTTTAGTATAACAGTGAAACTGTGCAAAAGTATCGTGTATGCTCGCATTTCCTGTGTTTGATATAAATATTTTTTGTGTATCAAAATTACACAAAATAATTATTTTTTTATTGTCTCACTTAATTGCAATTTTCTCAAAGATATCATAGCTTTTATTTTAAGGTAATGCTAGAGATATCAAATTTTTTACTAAATAAATAATTAAATATTTCACATGAGTGTGAGGTTTATAATTTTGTGAACTCAACATCCATATAAAATATTTAATCATTTATTTAATAAAAAATTTAGAGCACATAATATTTTCCTCTGTTTTATCTCAGAAAGCTACTAATATCCCTATCTTTCTCTTTAAAGCTGGTTTGGGAAAAGTATAATGCAAGGTATGAAGCTTTTAGAGGATGCAGGGTCCACTGTAACTTTATGTACAGATTTCAGATTTGTATAATTTTGGCAGTGTAATAATGTGTTTGATATTAAAAATGAATAAATTGTGGTAAATAGTATACCCTTTTCAGCCTAATATTAGTAAGAAATGTTTTGAAAAGATGGTTAAAAATTATTTTTTGACATTTTTTAATTTTTTGGTGAGAGACGGAATTAGATTAAAAGTTAGGAAGTGACTTTTAACCCATTTACCAAAATAGACCTGACAATGCCACTGCAATGCAATTCGTTTTTCAAGGAATTCAATTATACTGTGTGTAAATTTTAAGTTTAGTTAAAGTATTTGTGATAGGGAAAAAAATGAAAAGGTAAAAGTAGAGAAATATTTTTTTTCCGCTCTTTTCTTTTTTCTTTTTGCAATTTTTTCGTCTACAATTTCAAGATTGAAACAGAGTGTTAGACTCCTAAAACTTCAAGTTTAGTCAAGACCATTATTAACTCCAAATTATGTAGGTTACGGCCAATTTTGGACCACTATTGACTATATCATCTATTAACCTTAATTATTAAATTTTAAATCAAGAATATCATATGAAAAAGTCTATTGTCCCAGAAAAAAATATACCCACGGCACCCATTATAAATAAATTCTAACTTTAGATTGTAAGTATTGGGTGATTTTTTTTATTTCATAGACTGGTTAATATCATATTATAGTTCTAACATAGGTGTAGGGGATAGATTGCTAAACTAAAAATTCAATCAATAATTAAGCATTCGAGAATTCTAACCACTTAACAACCAAGCTTTGCCGGTTAGCCCTGATCATAATTCACCCATGCTATTAAGGACTTGCATCTTGGGCTCAACCAAGCTTCTCCGATTAGGCCTAATTTGAGCCATGATTCACCCATGCTACTGTCGACTTACATCTTGGGCTCATTAGACACAATTTGAAAAGGGCAATGTTAACTAATTAATTAAGCAATACTAATGTTACAGCAGCAATTAAATTCGAGTACCAAATTTTAAATATATTTAACGTGTTATTACTGTATTAGTATATAACATAAAAACTTAGATACATTAAACTAATGCATTATTACATTTGTTAACATCTAAAATTTGATAAATATAACAATATTAAGGCCTCGTTTGGGAACCCTCCCTTTTAGCCAAAAAACCAAAAAGTTACTAAATTAGCCAAAAAGCCAACAACCCATATCAAAAAGTCAAAGATTCTCTTTTCTCTCTACTTTTTGTACATCTTTTCGTAAAAAGCTAGAAAGTCATCCTAAACGTACTAATTTTTTTTAGTTCATATTTTAATCAAACAGCCAAAAAGTTACTAAATTAGCCTGTTCCCAAACGGGGCCTAAGTAATCAACAATTATGCTTACTAACTCAGTGTTCAACATTCTTTAAGAAGCCAAGGCCTCCACAGCATATGTATTTCTTTGAAAACCAGTGATAGTTTTTACATATGCTAGAGTTAAAGAACTTAAAATTTTTTAATAAAAATTTGAAAAATTATTACTAAAGAGTCAATTTTTTATTTTTATTTTTTCACACGTCTTTTTAAAAATTTTAAAATTAATTAAAATAATTAATTTTTAAAACAATCCTAAATAGGCAAAAAAGAAAGGGGATATTAGAATGAGAACTTTATGTATTGGAGGTAGAGAAAGTGTTGTAGATTTGAAAGTAAAGAAAAGAAAAGAAAAGAAAAAAGATATGGCAAATTGGACCAAAGAGCAAGGGGCAGAGGGGCATTTGTTAATTGAGAGAGATGATAGATAACTTTTTCTTGGGCCAACCCCCTTCCCCAATCTCGAAAGGGGGATACTGCTGTGCAGCTGTCCCCTTGTGGGAGATTATTTTGAATGTTTTTTTATGATCTGAACCGTTCACATTGTAGCGCTCGTCGAGTAGATCATTCATGCAAAAAATCAAGTTGATTGGATACCTGTAGCCCTATAACCAAAGCACATTTGTTTTATAAAAATTAACGGTTAAAGTAACTTTCATAAATTTTTTAAAACAATTAGAATCTGATCATAGGATTATGAATATTCAATTAACTTGATTTTTTATATTCATAATAATCTTGACGAACCCTACAATATGAACGGTTCAAATTATCAAAAAATGTTCAAAAAATTCTCCCACAAAGGGACAGCAGTAACTGCTGTGCCTTGAGGCACCTCCCAATCTGCAAATAGTCAATTTTAAAAGCAGCCGTTTTTTCTGACGTCTCAAATCAGTGTTTTTAGTGATCATTCAACCATGAAACTCTGTTAAAAATAAAATAAAATGATACTATATATATATATATTAATTGATATATTAATTAATGTATTAACGAATGCTATAATTTTAAAGATTTTAAATTTTTATAATTTATATAATAGGTATGGTTATAGTATTGAAGTGTTACTGTCATAGTATATGTCGTATACTAATTAGTATATTAATTGGTGCGTGTAGCACCATTGTAAAAAAACCATGAAACTGAAAAAAAAAAAAAATAATAATAACAATAGTAAATTATTTAGATATAAATTTTTTTAGTAAAATTAAAATGGCTAAAATTAATGTAAATAGTGAGGAACACTCAAATAAATAACTATATATATGTCAAAACTAGACGATAGTATCATTATTTTTTTCATTCGTATGATTAACAAATTATTAAAAATGACCTACCTAACATATGAATAAAAACTTTAAGGAAGTCAATGTAATTATGTTAAAAATATGAAATTATATATATATATATATATTTCAAATCTCCAGAGAAATGAGTGTGATTTATCCTAAGAATAATAATAAGGGAAAATTATAAAGAAAAAAAAAATAGAGTTTGACTTTTATAAATAAACATTTAGTTTTTGATTTTGTCAGCATAAATCTTAAACTTTTTGATTTATTTTTAAACTAAATCATTTGTCTATTTAGTAACCAAATAGATTGACAAGAGGTATTTTAGACATTATTTAATGTAGATGTACGTAAAATGTCTAAAATATCACTTTTCACTGAGTTTAATGACTAAAATACATGCGTTAGTTTTACTTAGCATAAATAGATAAATATATTAAATTGAAAACAAATCAAAAGTTTAAGATTTAAATTGATAAAATTAAAAATTCACGGTTCATTTGTTTAAAGGGTTATATTATGGTTTTTTTTTTTTTTTTTTTTTTTTTATAATTTTTTCTAATAATAATAAACAATAAATCTACAAACACATTATTGAACAAAGAAAATAATTGGATGAATGAAATTTTTGAGAAGTGAATTTCACCAATAAATTTTATAAAATATTATTTATTTACATATTTTTTGTATTTTGATTTTTATAATAAAGTAAAGAAAAGTGAGTAGGAAAAGATGATTTTGTTATGATGAGACCACATTGTATGGGGGAGCTGGAAGGGGTCCATGACTCCATGTTATTTGTTGCACCTTTCCTTTTCTTTTCTCTTTTTGTTTGTCACGTGATGTGGTCTTCTTCTTGTTGTGTGAGTGCTAGCCATATGCTTGAATAAAAATGGACCACGTTATGTATGGAACATGTGTATTTGGATGGATATATATTAATACACTCAATGATGGATCTAGGGGTGGCCCCACCCTAAAAAATTTAAAAAATATTATATATTATATTAAAAATTTTAAAATAATTTAAAATTATAAGAGTTTGCACCCTCAAATTTTTTTTAGATAATTTCAAAATTATATAGATAAGTCCCCCCAATTTTTCAAACTATAGAGTAGCCCCCAAAGTCTCAATTCTGGATCCGTCCCTGAATACACTAATGCTATCATCCTAAAATATTTAGGGGTTGTTTGGGATGTTTTAAATAAGTGTACTTTTTGACTTTTTATAAAATATGGATTGAGTTTAAAGTGATATGGTAGAGAGGTGATGTGACTTAAATAAAATGATGTGACTTAAATACGATAATGACTTTTTAACTTTTTGATTTTTTTAAGACACCCCAAATAAGGTCTTAACAAGAAATAGTTCTAGAATTGTTACATTTGAGATATAATACGTGTTTTATGAAGTTGATATGCATAATGAATCCAACATACATTAATATTTTTGAGTAAAATTTGATATAAAAATTTTGAGTACATAATATATATGGTCATGTTACAATGTACAACATATTTTTAGGTGTTATTCTACACATATTTTAGACCATATGTACGTTTGTTGAGTGTGCTATGATAATCAACAAATTAGTGAAGGGGAAAAAAATTGAAAAGTTATTAAAATCTAAAATTTAAAATTGTTGTATATAAGTAGTTGCACAAGGGTAATTTAGAAATTGAAAAAAATGTGACAGCTCACACTAAGAAATGTGTGCTCTTTATATAATATATTAGAAGGTGTGGATATCCTATCCATATGGATGTACTTGAATCAACTACTATATATAGACATGTAATATAATTGAATTCAACAGTTATAATTGTCCTTGCAATTTCAGATGGAAATTTTTGAAAAATAAAAATTGTGACATTTATGTCAACACCAACTTAAGCTTTTGTTTTATATAATAGAAGAAGATATATAGAATAGATACACAAGTTATGATCTAAATTATTCAAAATTACGAACAATTCTAGTATTTGGTTATAGGTTATTGTTGGATGGAGCTCAAAAAATAATCAAAATAATTGAAGGTGATGATTTATTATGACGTTGGGCTTAGGCTAAATATAAAAATTAAAGAAATTACAAATTGGTTCGATCCAAATCAAATTATATAATTTAGTATGATTTTTTTTAATAATTGGTCTAGTCACAAATTAGGTGAACCACAGGAGACCATTTGCGAATTCAAAATCATAGTTTTGATTTGGAATCAAACCGAATCCAACTATTTGTTTATACTCTTGTTGGAATTTTAGGTTTGTAACTTTTGATGGCATAATAGTACTAGTTGTTAATTATTGAACAATATTGAACAATGGCTGCACAATGGTAGGTTTAATGTTGGGAAAAATCTCAAGATTTCATATTCTTTGTTTCAAACCGAATCAAATCAAGATTAAAAGATTCGTTTTGATTCCAAAATTTATGGAATTGTAACTAGCATAATTGGTCTATGATTTTCTTCAAAATTGAACTAGACTCACCCTTAATTTGCTTATTTATGTTTGGACAAGGGTTTCCTCCGACCCACTATGGAGGAGCTCCTACATCCTAAGCGATATGACATTTTATAATTGATCACTTGTTACACAAATCAAAATTTATTCAATTTCTTAATAGCTTTTTGGTGGTCAACGAAAACATGTATTTAATAATTCTAAATTATTTTTGGTAACTTATATAATTTTTTATTAATTTAAAATTTTGTCTAAAATTATAAATTTCTAAAATTATTTTATTATACTTGGATTTCTAAAATCCTTAATGCATGTATCTTTACTCCGGTTGAAAAATTACTTGGTGGATTTTCTATTATTATGAAACTCAAATTTCAAAATTGTTTTTACTCTTTTTAAGTTTTTTTTTTTTTAAATTTTTTTTAAAATTTAATTTAATTTTTTTTCTCTAGATTATGAAACCAATTTAAATATAATAAGGTTATTTTGTTTCAATATATCATACTATACAATAGGTAACATCTTGTAATTCTCTACTTATTAAGTTATTATTTTGGCTGTGAAACAAAGACCAATGGGTACTAGATAGCCTCTTGATTCTAATGTAATTTTTTTTTAATAATAAATAAATAAATTCCAATGTAATATTTTTTATTGTAATCATTGGAAAAATTATTTTTCTTTAACAATTGAATTATTATGGTTGCAAAATGTGATGGCAGAGGATTTTAAAAAGATAAAAAAATTGAATTAAGTGTTTTGGATGACTTATTTCACTTGAAATTGTCTCTATTTTTTTATTATCATATTTTTATTTATTTAGATAGAGTTTATTTATTTATTTTTATAGGATCAAATTTTGCTACAATTGTACTCCGCAATTAGTACTAGTTAATTGACTAAATATAATGAAATTCTGTTAAAAAATAACAGAATATATTTTAGAAAAAGATTTAAATTAAAAAGAATACATAAGTTATCTAAAAATATTTAGGATTCCTAACACATATTTTCTAACATTAATATTAAGGTTAATCACAAAAAAGTTGCTAAAAATTAAATATTTTTTTTTATTTGAGTAACAAGTGGCCAATTATAAATTGTCTTATTACTTGGGATGTAAGAACTCCTACATTAGGGATTGGAGGAAAACCTTTTTCTTTATGTTTATGATTGATTATGCTCCAAATAGTCCTATATTATCCTAAAGTGGTGATGATTACTATTTTCTTTTTATTTTTTTATTTTATAAAAAAATAATTATAAATATGGAAAATATTACATCACACAGACTAGTACGATTAGCTTGTTTGGTTTCATTTTTTTGAAAACAGTTTTCAGAAAATTCTACTTTCTTGTTTTTCATATTTTTTTGTTTTTACTAAATTTTTTTAATATTTTAAGCAATTTTTTTAATTTTTAGACACACTTAACATAAATACACATAAAAAGTGTAATTTTTGTGAAAAAATCTTTTAAAAATTCAATAAATACCAAAAATACAAAAAAAAAAAAAATTTAGTATATTTTTCGTATTTTTATGTATTTGTTAATTTTTAAAAATATTTTTTCATAATTTTTTTACTGTTTAGATACATTTAAGTAAGGTGCATCTAAAAAAGTAAAAAAAATGATTAAAATTTAAAAAATATTCACTAAAAACAAAAAATCAAGAAAAACAAAAAACTCAGTTTTTAAAAAACTTAATCCAGAAAATTCAAACCAAACACACTGATATTATTATTATTATTATTATTATTATTATTATTTCATTTGTGGGTTGGTGGTATTGGGCTCCAAGCAGCCCCCTAGCAAGAATATAGTGTGGATTATGCTTTTACAAAACAGGCTCTGCTTTCGGGCTTGTCTGGACTTTGCCAAATTCAGATGATGAATTGGGCCCAAAGTATAATAATTTGTTTAATGCACAATTTTATTTAAAAGAGAGAGAGTGAGAGGAAAAAAAAAAAAACTCTTATTAAATTGTACCTTCTTTAAATTTGAAATGAGTTTTTTATTTTTTGTTTTTGGTAAACTTCTTTTTTCTTCTTCATATTTTAGTTATTTTAAAAAAAAAAAAAAAAATTAGAGGCATCTATTCTAGTTATATTTAAAAAATAAAAATATTTATAAATAGATCTTAAAAAAGTTCACTAAAGACAAAAAAATAAAAATAAAAATAAATAAAAAAAAAGGTAGATTTACTTTTTTTTTTAAAATTTGTTTTATTTTTTGTAGACTATTTTTAGAATCTTTCATAAATATTTTACTTTTCAAGAGTACCTAAAAGTTAAAAAAATTTGTAAAAAATTAACTAAAGAACATACGAAAATTTTAAAAAATTTAGAAATAAGACAAGTTTTTTAAGCAGGGGAGGATGATGTAAAGTGATTTAAAATATATATTTCTTTTATTTTTGATTGTTTTTAATTTAAGTATTTCTTATTTTACAAGAATTATTTTCTTTTTTATATATTTTTAATTAGAAAAAATTAGTTTAGTATACACACTTATTTAATCCTTACGGATAAATAAATTTTTGATGAATTATTAATAATTGCATAGAGTTTTTCACTATACAAAGTTGTCCGTAGTTGTTCTTGTTATTTATCTTCGTTCGATACATACTTCACCAGTTAGTAAGAAAGGTTTGTAAAATTGATTAATTTATATAATATTTGCAAAAATGAAAAACTGCTTATTACGAATCTCAAATGATCAAATATTATTGATGTTTGATGTTTGATGTTTGGTTTGCAGCATTAATCCCATTGTGATCCCACTTATCTGTTGGTATTAAAATAATTAATCATGTTTCTCGTTTCTTCAATGACTTTACATGACAAAGAAAGGGAGTGCTTATCAATGTTGGAGATGGAAGAATATAAAGTTGACACATCATTATGTACAAATTTTATGTAGGGTTTATTGGTGATGAATTCATTTCTATGAAGGAATATGACATTAGGTTCAATGATTGATTTTTTATCATGATGAAGACATGATTAATGAAATTATTTGGTAAGAAAGACAAATTATTATTTTGAATGACTTTATTTATTTATATATTTTTTTCATTTTTACGCAATTGCTGTTAGATCATTGCTGGACAACCAACGATGCTAGAAAAGTTGTCGAAAAGTCGCTGGTGGTGGTGATATGGAAAGATAGATAAATTAGATGGACAATAGAGGAATAACACAGATATGTGACAGATATATAATTGGGACAAATAGACAGATATGTAAAGGTAATATGGTCTTTGAAATTAGTTCGTCATTTTCGCCAAAAAAGAATAGAGTTAGGGACTATTAGACCAAGGCCAAGTTTGGCAATCCAAAAATAATTCATCTTTTTATCTTTTTTCTATCACATCACCTCTCTACTTTTCTGCACATCTTTTCATAAAAAGACAAAAAGTACACTTATTTAGGTCATTCCAAACAACCCCCAAAAGTTTTAAAATTGGACTTATAGGCTTAGTATCCTTTAATGTATAACTTTTTTATTTATATATCATTACTCGTTTCACTATTTGATATGTAAAACAATAATAATTTTCTGTAATTTTGTGAATAATTTGAGTAAAATAGTCATTTCAATGATGGATTCGACTGCTTTGTCATGTATGACTATAATTATTTTTTGTAATAAGTTTTGTGGTTGGTTTTGTGTAACTAGACTTTTTGCATTTGTGCATGACTGCTGCTAATAGATACCTTCTTTTTTAAGCACATATTTGTTGAATGTATCAAAAGATATGATTCTTCCTAAAGTTGTATTTCATGTGAACATGTAAAATATGAGTACAAGCACTACAAGAATTCACACTTTTAGCAACAAAAAAATTGGTCGCTAAAAGTCAATTTTTGGTCGGCAAAAGTTATCCGCGACTAATTTTTTTGGTCGCTAGTTTGGTCGCCAATTGAGGGTCGCGGAAAGTAATTCGCGACCAAAATTTTCGTTGGTCGGCAAAAGTTGGATTTGCCGACTAAATTTTTAGTCGCTAAATATTTAATTACCGCGACTAATTCATTTTGTCGCTAAAACACTTTGGTCGCGAAAAGTCACCTTTTGCCGACCAAATTTCTTAGTCGCCAATTGACACATTTCGCGACCAAAAAGTTTGGTCGCCAATTGTGACATTTCGCGACCAAAAATTTTGGTCGCCAATTGTGACATTCTGCGACCAAAATTAGTTTGGTCGCCAATTGTTACGTTTCGCGACCAAAACTGTTGGTCGGCAAAAGTGAGTTTCCACGACCAACAAAATTTTTGGTCGGCAATACATGTATTTTTTGCGACCAAAACTCTTGGTCGGCAATTGTCATTTTTTGCGAAAAAAAATAATTTATTTGTCGCGACTAATAAATTAGTCGCCAAAACAGGAAAACAATACACCTGTAATTCCTAATAATTCATTCAATCCATAATAAACCTATAATTTGAAACCATCATTCAAATTAACTGAATCATTAACATTCGACACAATACATAATTCATTAACATTCGACACAATACAACTATTCTAAGTTTTCATTCACAAGTCACATCCATCTAGCATAACAAATTGAAACATAACTATTTGTTATCCATGCGCAGCTATCAACAAATAAAACTACTAAGTTTTGTTATCCATACACATCCATCCAAAAAGTTATAATCCTCCCTTGTGGAACCTAAATATTTAATCCTCCCTCGTAATAACTAAGAGCCACAAGGTCTCAATAAAATTAAGTTTCTCTCCTCTGCAGCTGCTTCAAAGGTCTCACCAGCCACAAGGTCCGGAACCTGGTGGTCGTCATCTTCTTGCACAGCAGTTGCACCGCCACCAGCACCGGCACCAGGTGCCTGCTTCTAGAACTGCTCTGCCAGCTTCCTCAAGTTGTCCAAGTTATCGGGCCCTGAAAGAAGGAAATCCAGTGAGTAAACACATAAGGAGAATCTTTTCAGTGTTAAGAATAATCAGATCCATTTAATATAAAAGAAAATTATATTATAAGAAACACAACTGCACATACCCAATTGGTTAATAATTCCAGGGAGAATGTCTTGCAACTCTGGGGAAAAGGAAAAAAATAATGGTTCAATTAGAATCCAGTTAGTCTAATAATTGAGAACTAGACCTAAGATAAGTGAATGGCTCAAGGACAAGCAATAATATATGCCTCTGCTAGCAAACATAACCAGGTGGAAGGGTCAAAAGAGCGGAGAAACAAATATATTGAATTTTCAGTTCATCCCAAGGATGTCAAATTTAAAGAATTTGCAGCCAAGGTGAAAGAAACTACATCAGAACTTCAGCCAAGGTGAAAGAAGAAACTGAGGCAGGTTTTGAAAAATAAAATTTCAGTTAGGCTTCGTTTTTTCTGATGTAAAGCTAACGAAGCCTTAGAGTACATATTACGTTGTTTTCAGTTAAAATTGACAAGCAACAACTAGACATTTTTCCTCACAGAAACAACTCCCTCATTTTACATGGACAAACACATCTGACAAACGCGAATATTACATCACTAATTTTGGCTAAATCAAATATTCCAAAGTGGACAAGCAAGACTCAGTACACAAGATCATGATATTATATGGGAGAAAAGGTCTTTGATGCAACTCCCTCCTCTTTTTCCCTTCTAACCATGATGTGACGAATGATAAAGTTTGCTTAGTACCTTGCAGAGTTTGTAGAGGAAAGTATTTTGGAGATCTGCATCATCCGTGTAAGTAAGCTGATGAATGCACTGTGTGCCCTTGAGCTTCTTCAGGAGCCACAACCCAGAGTTAAATAACGTGTTTGTACTGTACAGATAACCTAAATGTGGACCGGATATAGAAAGATATGTACACAGGTATCTTAGGTATGGCTCCATGATGCCCTCTGCAAGAATAAAAGAACAAACTTAGCACTCTATTAGCAACAAATTCAAGACCACGATCTTTAAAGCTAAAAAAATTGCGCACCTGTTAAAGCAGTTCTTATGATGACATTTCCAATAGAATGGCCAACAAAGCTAAGCTTGATACTTTTTAAATTTCCAGATCTCGAGGCTTTATCCATTTTCTTCTTAATAATAGTAGTTGCTTCTTGAGCCAGCCTTAGTCCCATTTCTCTGAAGTCTCCAGATGTTTTGTCCTCATTCGCCTCTGACATAAGAAACTCTACTTTGGGATCTAGCAAAAGCCATTGATTCCGAACAAGCCGTAAATCCAGATGATGTCCCTATGTAATACAAGACATGCATGAAATAGATGTCACAAACAAATTTCTGACACAAATGATGTCAATATAATACTGATCAACCACATTCCAAATATTGGACTTGTATAATGGAACACCAGTTGGTTTGAATGGTAAGTATAATAACCAATAAAGAATAGAGCTCAAAATAGATTGATATATAGTGCATAAAAAAGACCAGCAAGGTGGGAACAATGAATAAGCCAGAACACTCCACAAGGACAGCAGTTACCTAGTCAAACTTCATTGTAAAAGTCTAATATTGTGTTTCAAAGATATTACTTAAGAAAGGGGTGTTTCAGAATGTCATTGTCAACTTGAGCTGAATTTTATAGATTCAAACTAATTTACCAAAATACTAAAACTATGCTGCAGATTAAATGATTTATTCTACACATTCAATAAGGACCAATTCCCAAAAGTTGGTTTCTTCCATGGCCATTCAGTGCAGCCCTAGGAAATTTTCCAGTAGAAACCCAACAGAAGTAGCCAAATAGCAGTAGAAATAGTGATTTCCTTTATATCATCTCAAAATCATTGCTATTCAAGTATTATCAGCAACAACACTAAATAGCATGCTTCTCCTGACAAGGTGAGAAACAAATATGTAGTGTCACCAAAATCAGATCAACCACCCAATCTAACCAGTGAATCATTAAATCCGCCAGTCTTGGTAACAATTTGAACCGCCTTCTCTAGCTTACCAAGGAAAAATAGTCGAGATATGGCTTTGAAGGAAGTTCAATCTCAACCTCCAAATCAGAAGTAAACATTAGACAATAATCCAAGATTAGTATTCAATTGCATTTTGTTACTTCAATGCTTAAAGTTTGTGAGTCAAACAGTTATGGTTATACTTGACACTTAATCAGGCCATCATAATTGGTGCGTAGCCTCTCTTGTTTTGAATGAAGTAAGTTACTTCTTATTGGGAACAAAGTACAGAAGACCTTATTTGCAAAAATGTTTTATTATAATCTATATTACATGGACCCTTCTAAATGTGTGAGGTACCCATGTTAGACACTCGACCTAAGATAAGCATCCAACACGTTTACTTGGTCATATGCACCTAAGAAGTACGCATTTACTATGTAACTATGCATAAGTCTCCTATTTTGTGCCATTGTGCATAAAACGCTCAATGCTAGTTTGTAAACACCAATTTGTTGTAAAAAATGTTATCAATAATAATTTTATCAAATGTTATCAGATGAATAACCAAACAGAAAATTAAGATTCTATGCACTTGACAAATAGGAAACATCATCTGATTTCACATTCTGCCATGGGTTATCAAATTTCCATGGAAGGCTCAATTTTCCATCAGAAAGGTAGAAGCATGAGGGTGCCCAAAAATGTTAGGAAAGATGATGTACTTAGTAACAAGGATTAAAAACCTTTGGTGAGACTACATACCAAACACAAGTTTAAAAAAAAATATATATATATATCTCAACGTCATATACTCGTATACCACTTAAAAGCTTGTGTTTGGTATGTAAAGCAATCTACAATTCATATACTCGTCATATACTCGTGTAGGGGACAATCAGACCAACATAATCATTTCTATTAATAATCTCCTCATGCAAAGCAATCTACATAGCCTACTTCAGTTAAAAGCACCATAAGGCCTTAGATCAAAAAACTATATGTAGATTGTTCAATGCATTAACTACTCAATTTAGATACCAAAAATTTTATGTCTATACAAAACCTATGAAGAGGGAGTTCAATACCTGTTCAATGATAGCAAAATAATGTGAATTAGCCTGCAAAAAGTTAAAACAAATTTAGTAAGTCAAGCTTGTTCAATATACAATTGCCCAACAATTCTGAGAGAACAAATGAAAGATCAGTTCCTTTAGCCCTTGGCATAAGTCTAAGATTATGTAAATAACTTCATTCAATCTTAGTATTATGATTTTCAGATGTATAATTCCAGTCAGAGACAAAGACATTGAATAAAGTTTTCATAAATTGCAGTCAGAGCACTAGGAGTTCCCGGTTGCATTCATCACCCACCCACCTCCAACAATTTCTAACTGTGCATTCTTCACTAGATTGATGAAAGATTCTTTTCTAGTTTCTGAGGCATCCTTCCACCATCTCTCCAAATAAGACATCTCCTCCCATATAAATTTGTGGCGAGGATCCTACAAATCCAAGTTCAAAGAATGTTAATTAGTATAGCATTCAACATTAATAACTTTTTGCCATAGACTTGGCAAAGATAATATCAATAAACTAGCAATCCAACCCCAATTAAGTTCAAGGCAATTGATACACACACCATAATTGCGAGAGAGAGAGAGAGAGAGAGAGAGAGAGAGAGAGAGAGAGAGAGAGAGAGAGAAAACCTGTTAGTGCGTGTTTCACTTCTTAGGTTCATTAGTAGTTTTCAAAGCCAAAAAGTATGCATATTTTCTCATCCAATAAACTAAATGCTTGAGTCCCCAAAAAATCATTTGTTAAACTACTAGATTGAACATTCTTGAGAGAGAGAGCATTTGGTAACGGAAACCTGCTAGTGAGCCTCTCACTTTTTAGTTCCATTAGTAGTTTTCATTGTGAAGTGTTAAGAATGCAGTCGATTGAGGGAATAACATTGCATTTAAAAACTCTATGTTTTGTGTTATCCAGAATGAGAGAACTTATTTGTAATATGCAAGTACAAATTTTAGTAGAACAAAAATCCAGTTACACATGATTAGCAATTTGCACAATTTGAGACTCTTGAATACAGCAGAAAATTTGGTCATAAACCTCAGTGAGTCAGGTCATTATACATCAATGGCGCTTTTCTTACCTGGGTTAGCCTGAAAGGCACAAGCTCAAGTTTCTCCAACTGCAAACCTTTGTCAAATAAGTAACTGAAATCAACGTGAACACAGTCACCTGTGGTAGAATCAAAAAGAAATTTTCACCATGTCGATCTCCAAGGCCCACAATGTGCCCAACCATCGACCAAACAGCAGTCGTGTGTGCACAAGCAACTCGAGCCCTGAACCAGGCAGCTGGTTCAGAGAATGTGTTCAAAAACCATTTGTGGAAAGCTGGAGGAAACATCGGCAGAATTTTGATCCTGCATACAGATAAACAAAAGGCATGTAAAACAGAAACTAAAATTTAATCAAAATTTCGAAAAGGTTCACTGAAGATTTTGAACCAGCCTAAATTAGGAAAGCCTATAAGCCCGGCAAGAACAACTATTTGACAACTTGATTAAACCAGCTGTGCAGAAACAGAACATTATTCTGCCATTATATGTATGCTGTATGTATTTTGATGGCTGAAAATTGCAAAAAAATAACCTTGAGTTCATAGTCGGATGTGCTCTTGATAGCTTCGACTAACTCAGTAACAATTTCAGTTTTTCGAGTACTAGCCATGAGTATATCGTACTCAGTTGGAATGATAATTGCAAAAAAATTATCACTCAATTCACTCAATCAAAGCTTCACAAGAGCTGACAGCGCAATCCGCCTTTTAAGTGATCTTACACAGTCCTTTGTTGACAACTTGGGCCCAACGAGCTAAAGTTGTTATAGGAAAGATCACTGCATGGAGAATTCACACCATGATTCATCCCAGACTTCAATATAACATGAGATAAGAACTATTTTTCATCCATTTTAGTTGATGACATTATTGAAACGGGAACAATAATAATTCTAAGTTGTAACAATTTTACCTCAGCCTTCTATGTGGGTACTTATTATTTTCCACTCAGCTTAACTAATAACTTGATTGGTAACATGGGCAGTGCAATAAACCATGGGTAGTGGCAATAAACCACTTGAAGTCTTAATTGCTATATCCACCACTCTAATCTAAGAAAAGGCTATGACCTATCCTTGGCTTCTAATACTTAGGTGGCCATATTGGATTTTATTTAGTTAATTATGAGAAGGAGAATAAAAGGGAAAATCTTTTCACCCCATGCTAGAGGCCTGTCTAAGATGGTACGATCAGATTATCAACTTCCAAGATGATTGGTTTTTTTTTTCTTTTTTTTTTTTTTTTTTTTTCTTTTTTTTTTTTTTTCCTTACTTTTTTTTTTTTTTTTTATTTTTTTTAATTTATTATATTTTTTTTATTTTCTATTTTTATTTTTTTCTTATACTTCTTATTTTTTTTTTTTTATATTTATCATCTTTTTATTTCTTTTTTTTTAAAATTTAATTTATTTATTAGAAGTCATATTCTTGTAGAGGCAATACAATACAAATGAAAAATATTCACATATCTTCCAGACCGCTGGGTTCCCACAAATTAAAATGAGGACTTCTTTCATCGAAGCAGAGTTCACAAGGTTCAAGAAGTAATAGAGCCCATGAAGAAAATGAAAAATAAAAAATAAAAATTGAACCAACATCTGCATCAAACAAATGCATAGATAAAATTTAACGTTAAAGAATAATGAAGTGTACTTCAAGAGTCACAGAAAATTCAATGCCAAGGAATGCAGTCAATCAATAAATGACTAGAACCATAAGCAATCAATAATCTACAAGTGTAATCACAACATGAATAATGGATTAATTAATGCCCATGAAAAGCAGCAGAGAAGGCACGCTATGGCTTTAGAAGATAACTTACATGTTTTCTCTATTTTGCAAAATCCAATCAGGCACGGGTCCACTTAGTAAGTTCCCGGTTAAACAACTAAACAAATCCAATATCACTGAATTAGTTACTGATAATCATATTCCTCTCTTTTGAGTGAGGAACATGGTCAGGTAAGAAGAGAGTAGAGAACATCTATTGTGAGTAACAAGCTTCTTTGTGACCTTTGCAGGTTTAATTCATTAAAGTAAGAGTTGGTTTGTCTTTTGAAATAACTCAAATGAAAGAATTATCCTAATTCATATCAAAGGAAATACAATTTAAAACCTAAGTTATTCTCCATTTGTTGTATAGGCAGGACATGAAAAGCAAGGAGATTTGGCCATTAGCTTGGCCTTATATTTAGCTTATTTCAGGCTGCTAATTATGTAGATTTAGCACTTGATCAATTTAATGTGTTACTTTTTAACTTTGATTGGTTGCTTTGGGCCACTGATCGGTTCTCTACTTCAACATAACTTTATGGGACAATTTAAGCAGTTTGGTCAGCTCTAACCACACTGCAGGCAAGTAAAAATTAGCAACCAAAACTTAGAAAATAGTATGAGATGTCGGTGTACATACATGTAGTTTGTTTTTGACAGATTGACAAAGCTGCTTCGAATGTGATCACTTAACTTGTTGAAGCTGAGATCTCTGCAAGAGAAATAATAGATAAGTAGATTTAAAAATGACTTCTTTCTTCTTTTTATTATTTAACAGTTGTCAAAAACCAAAACCAAAAACAGATAATCAGTACAATAAATTGAAGTTTCATAACAACGGAAGTAAATTTTTTTACAGCATAATAGTGCCTAAGGTGAACTCAAATTCTCGTGAAGTTGTGATGACTTTCAGACTCTTCCAAATGAGAAGTGTTTGTTGCCATCTTTAAGATTCACAGTTCATCAGTTGCCTACTGTTTTTGCTTTGTACTTTATACGAGAATTGTCCACAAATGGAGTGGGATGAACAGTCTACCAACACGTGGTGATGAACTGAGATATTTGACAACATAAAATTATTTGTCGCATCACTACGCATGTAGATAAGGGGGAAAAGGTATAAATCTACTAACAAGGTTTTCAAATTTGTCATCGGCCCAAGATATTCAGGTAATGGTCCAATAATATTGCAACTCCTAAAAATCCTGCAATGCAATCAAATACACACCAGTTCAAGTCAATGAAATAATCTACTATGAGTGACATGGAATAATTGTCTAATAGGCAACTCTTACATCAAAGTATACATGACTTAAGCTCTAATCATAGAAAAACTCGAAACTAGGGTTTCGATTTCCAAAATTTCAATCGATGAAGAAGAGAGAATAGATATAGAAATTACCTTGAGAATACGAAGGTCGAGACTTCGCAAGTGTCTTCGATGGGGGAAAGATCGAGAGAGAGAGAGAGAGAAAGAGCAAGGATCGGAGAGAGAAAAGAGAGATTGAAATTGATCGAAACTTTAGACGAAATCGAACTGCTTGAAGCTCGGTGAGACGACATAGAGATCAAGCAGAGAGAGAGAGAGAGAGAGAGAGAGAAGAGGTAGGAGAACCGTCGTAGGATTAGGGTTTGATAAGAAGAGAGATCAATCATGGAATAGAAGGAGGGGTAGTGTATGTACCTGAAGGATGAGGTCGTCGTAGATATCGATGATCTTGTTGTAGGATTGGAACCCATTGTGTCGCTGTGGATCGCTCACGACGGTCAGATCTCGGCCTAGGGGTCAAATCTGATTCAGATCTCGACGATTTTCTCGGATTCGGCGGAGGCACAGGCGGAGGAGGAGGAGGAGGAGGAGGAGGATCATCGACGATGTAGATGTGGCGATGGGTTGAGGTTTGGTGGTGAAGAAGAATCTGTGCGAGAGGTTTGAACGAAATGTTGTGTGTTATTGTAAACAGAGAACAGGGGTGGGCGCGTGATTTCCATTTTGAAAAATTTCGCCTTCAGCGACTAAATTCGTTTTTGTCGCAAAATCTCAATATATTACCGACCAACTTTTTTAGTCGCCAAATCTCAATCAACGGCGACTAAAAAATTAGTCGCTAAAAGTATTAATTTGGCGACTAAATTTTTTTTGGTTGCTGAAAATAAGTTTTGGCGACCAAATTTTTGGTCGCCAAAAAAATATGTGACATTCTGCGACCAAATTTGTAGTTGGTCGGCAAAAGCATACCACTTTCTGCGACCAACTCTTTTTTTGGTCGCCAAAATATAACATTCTGCGACCAATAATATTTGGTCGCCAAAAATAATGATTATTCGCGACTAATTAATATTTGGTCGCCAAATGTCATTTTTTGGCGACCAAAATTGTTTTGGTCGGCAAAAGTGGTCGCAAAATGTGTAAATTCTTGTAGTGAAGAATCATGTTATGGTTCTTAACCTTTGTTTAATTGTGTTTAAAGTCATGCTATTCTCAAACTCTATTGTCAAAGAAAAACATTCTTCCTTTCCATATAAAAGTTAAAGTTATCTTTTTATTATTTTTATTTTATTAAAAAATAATTATAAATATGGAAAATATTGTATGATTATTATTATTATTATTATTATTATTATTTTTTCATTTGTGGGTTGGTGGTATTGGGCTCCAAAGCAGCTCACTAGCAAGAATATAGTGTGGATTCACAAAAATGCTTTTACAAAACGGGCTCTGCTTTTGGGCTTATCTGGACTTTGCCAAATTCAGATAATCAATCGGGCCCAAAGTATAATAATTTCTTTAACACAATTTTATTAGAAAGAGAGAGAGAGAGAGAGAGAGAGAGAGAGAGAGAGAGAGAGAGAGAGAGAGAGAGAAACTCTTATGAAATTGTACCTTCTTTAAATTTGAAACTCAAATGACAACTTTTGAGTTTTTTTGTTTTAGTAAACTTCTTTTTTTCTTCATATTTTAGTTATTTTTTTAAAGAAAAAATTAAAAAATAAAATATTTGTGAATAGATCTTAAAAAAGTTACTACAGACAAAAAATATAAAATAAAAACAAAAAAAATGGTACATTTATTTTTTTTTCTTGTTTTTTTTATTGGACTATTTTTAGAATCTTTCATAAATATTTTACTTTTCAAGAGTATCTAAAAGTTAAAAAAAATTGTAAAAAATTAACTAAAGAAAATACGAAAATTTTAAAAAATTTAGAAATAAGACAAGTTTTTTAAGCAGGGGAGGATGACGTAAAGTGATTTAAAATATTTTTTTTATTTTTGATTTTTTTTAAATTTAAGTATTTCTTATTTTACAAGAATTATTTTCTTTTTTATATATTTTTAATTAGAAAAAATTAGTTTAGTATACACACTTATTTAATCCTTATGGATAAATAAATTTTTGATGAATTATTAATAATTGCGTAGAGTTTTTCACTATAAAAAGTTGTCCATAGTTGTTCTTGTTATTTATCTTCGTTCGATACATACTTCATCAGTTAGTAAGAAAGGTTTGTAAAATTGATTAATCTATATAATATTTGCAAAAATGAAAAAACTGCTTATTACGAATCTCAAATGATCAAATATTATTGATGTTTGATGTTTGGTTTGCAGCATTAATCCCATTGTGATTCCACTTATCTACTGGTATTAAAATAATTAATCATGTTTCTTGTTTCTTCAATGACTTCACATGACAAAGAAAGGGAGTGCTCATCAA
>JAXFYN010001485.1:0-25803 GCA_036172215.1 Camellia granthamiana | reverse complement strand
AAGAAGTAGCACTGATATACTTATGCTGATGCTTGCAGATATTCAAATGGAAAATATCAATATCCAGAATTCCAGTTTCAACTTGATTATGATAAAAGGAAAAAAAGGCTACATTTACCTCTCAACTAGGGGTAAATTGTTGCATTTTATATGCAATTTTATAACCAAAATATATGCATATTTTTTACATGGGAAATTCTATAATGTACACCACAAAAAAAAAAAAAAAAAAAAAAGGGTGTATCATATGCCAGTTACGACTTTTTGTAGTATTTGTTTATGACTAATTGTGACATTAGTTGTTATTAATAGTGGTGTTAGTTATGACTTTGTTATTATGACCTATTGTGGTTGTTACATTATGACCCAATAGGTTTTTGATTATGTTTCAAGTGGTATTTGGTTATGACCCATTGTGTTATTGGTTATAACTTGGTTGAATAATTGTGGTGTTAGTTATGACCTATGATACTTGTTATTTTGATTATAACCATAGTAGTTTTTGGTTATGACTCAAGTAGTGTTTGATTATGACCCATTGTAATTTTTTTGGTCATGACAAAAAGTGGTATTGAAATCACCACATATCATAACTTGTATATAGTACACTATCAAATAGAGGTGTGTATTATAGAAGCTCCCTTTGTTACATATATACATATCTCTTAAATGAGCATTTTGATCATAAGATTGACATACACAATTCGCAACCATTGTTTCTTCATCTTTTTATAACTAAAGGTTGAGATTGAAATAAATTAAAAAAATTAAAGAAGTAAAATGTAGTAATTTTTAGTTAAGGGCGTAAACTGATAAAGGCCTATAATTACAAAAAAAAATAAAAATTTTTAAAAAAATAAAAATTAAAAAACAAAACAGAAAAGAAAAGAAAAGAAAATAAGGGAAACTGCAGATCTATCATCTTCGAGTTGTTTATGATCTGTGAATCTATGAATGACTATAAACTCTAAACCAAAGATATAGTCAAAATCACAAGCATCCATCGGTTGAACATCCATGAAAATTTAATCTGTTGACAATTTTATGATTAATATAGCATGTGGGTGTGCCTATACCTACCTAGTGCAATGTTAATCAAGGGAAGCCTGTGGTTAGGAACAAGAATTGCACTGCAACCTGATCCATTTTTTCTGCCGTCACCTTTACAACCCTCCAGACAAGAACATTTGTATGTGCCCGGTAAATTCTGGCATGTCATGTTGCAGGGGCTTGAAATAACGCACTCATTAATATCTGAAACACAGAGAATAAGCTAGCTGGATCTTTGATTTCATATTCAATAATAGATTGAATTATACATTGCATATGTAGAGATCATAGCAGCATCAATGTTAGGAAGCAAGAAATTGAAAGCCTTCTTACAGTAGTTGTGGTTACATACCTAGACCATTGTCGAAGATAAGGGTTACCTTCATATCCCTGGAAGCAATTGCAGCAACACCCAGGACCATTTGTCGAAGTCATAACAGCCGCTGTTAGCCTTGCAAGCAAAACTTGTTAGATTGTTTTTGGCTTCAGCACATGTTTGGTCCCCTACAGACCAATCAAGCACCATGGGAAACATTGTTCTGTTCTGTAAGTTTGCAAGATTTAAAGAAGAGAAGTTGTAAGCAGCTTCCTCAGCTACGAAAGCGTAGCTGCACGGATTAAAGTTCCATAGTTGTCATAGGTTCTGACACTGACGTAGAAATTCCCACTCCCTTGGGGATACTCGTCTGACAGCACCCAATGCCAGAGCAAGAGCTGTTGATCACATTGTTGATGTTGTTGCATAGTGACAAGCACCCCGTGTCATACTTTTGTTCCTGGGAGCCTGAGATAACTGCATTGGAGTTGCACCCAACAGCCGTGAACTTGTTTCGGGTATTTGAGATGGGAAATTTGGCCAATCTGATCCAGTGGTCATAATTGTATTCCGAAACACCCTTCACTGAAACCATCATACGCTCTGGTGGATGATATGCGCAACTGGCCAGAAAGATATATACCCGTGCCGTCTGTGGTACTTGCTGTTAGAAACAGCTTGGGAGGGAGTCATAGTGGGTGTCATTACAAGTAACCAGAAATTTTTTTTTTTCTATGTAGCATTCTTTACTAGTTCCAAATGGGTATGGGATACTGATGTTACAACAATGATCTTGGCAACTAGGCAAGGATTGAGAAGCAAAAGCCGCTCCCAGTAGAACTGATGCCAAATTAAGCTGAAGAAAAATCATAGGTAAATTATTGTACATGGGTAGAGTTTTTCAGGCATTAGATTGTTTTGTGGTTGTAAATCATTTTAGGCTGGGGATGGCTATTTGTAAGGAAAAAATTAACCTCTGTAAAGTCACAAACGGAAACGGTGGAAAATAAATGTTTGGGTTAATTATATTTTGTGAGTGTTTGGGAAGTTATTATTTTAGTAGGTTATTTTAATTTTTGATTATTTTAATAGGTTAAAAATTTTGTATTTGGGAAAATAGTTAGATTTTTTTTATAGTTGGATGTAATGTTTGTAAGAAAAAAAAATGATTATGAATTTGATGTGACATTTTATCTTATTAGCTATTTTAGCCGATTTTGTCTTTTTGTAAATTTTAATAAAAAAATAGCCCAAACCCAGTGTTATTTTAGTTTCCAATTTTTGAATTGTGTCAATTTAGTTTCAATGTATAAAAGTATTTCAATTTAATTCCAATATTTAAATTGTGTAAATATGATCATTAATACGTAAAATTTTTTAACTTTGTTTCATTTAATGGTTCTAAAAACTTTTTTCAACTTAGTCCCTAAATATATTTCAATTTAGTCCATAATATTTCATTCTCATATAACAAAGTTAACATTCTCATATTCACCCAAAAAAGTTTAACATTCTCATATTAATATAATATAAAGTTTTCAAAATTTTTGGAGTGTTCTGCACCCTGCTGGTCCCCTACCCCATGGTTGCTATACTGTCCACAAAGTCTAAAAGAAATCATCAGTACAAAAAATTAAGATTTGAGAGAGTGGAATTTAGGGACAAAATAATTTTGAAATATTTACGTATAAGTCTTAATAAATAGATTTATTGTCTAATAGGTCTTACAGAAAAAATTTGTCATAAAAAAATTCACTAGTTGTAAATTTTAACAATAATTTATAAAAATTATGATAAAAAAATGTCATTAATTGTTAATTTTTAGCGACATATATAAAAAAATTGTTACAAAAAAATTATTTTTAGTGACAATTTTACCAAGATTTATTTTCAATAGGTTAAGTCCAACTATTAAGACCTATTGGTATGTTGTCTAATTATTTTTTAAGGGCTAAATATTTTCGTTGCGAAAAATGTCGTCATTATATTTTTAGCAATGAAAATTAAACTTTAGTGATGAATTATTATCTTTTTGAAACCAAATTTTTTGTCTCAAAAAATAAACCATTTTGAAACTAAATTATGCTGTCCCTAAAAGTGTATTTATTAGTGACATTTTTAAAATTGTCACTAAAAGCTTTATTTTTTATTTTTCAGAACGATCTTTTAGTAACTATCCTCACGACCATAGAAATTAATCCCTAAATATCTTTTGGAACAAAATTTTCACTTTTAGAGAAAAAAATTTAATCTCTAAAGCTCTTATATGTTGTAGTACATGCATGCTAAATTGTGGAGTTTTAAATAAAAAAATAATAATAATAATAATAATAATATTATTTATGAAAATATCTCACTTCTAAAACTATTTATCAAATTAACCACTTTTATGAAATCATAGGTTCAAGTTCCATTTTCAACTTGAAATCGCAACTTGAACTTACGTTTTCATATTTCCCTTTGGTAAATTGCTGACATGTCGTTGGCATGGTATAAAGAAATCGCATCTTGAAGTTGCAAGATTTTGAAGTTCAATCACTACAACAAACTTCTACGACGTGCAACGTAACGTCATATTATGACTCGTTATGAAAAGTAATTCACTTTCAACGACATGTCATAGTACACCGTTAAAAACTATTTAATAGCAGATCTTGTGCGTCATTTTACTCTTTCTACGACTACTTTTGCACGCCATTAATTTGTGAGACAAATAACAACGTTGATTGCGCGCCGTAGAATATGTAATACAACGACTTGCTTAGCCTGCCATAGATAAGTAGAAGAACACACCACCGCGTTCGTAGAATGCTGTGGAATATGCCATATAATGGCCTAGTTTGCTTGCCGTAGAATGTGCATTATTTTTTTTTATTTTTTATTTTTTTAATTCAGTGGTTCTATTTTGACCTGTTTTGCACAATCTAACAAACATTACAAACTTTACAAAATATCAATTAACCACCAAAATATTGTTTCAAGCATAAAAAGTAAACTACATTCATAAATTATGAACATTGAACAATTTTCAATACATTCCAAACATCCAAAAATTAACCGTAAGTTCAAAATCATCCAAAAAGACTATCCTTAAGTTCTAAATTATCCAAAAAGTTAAAAACCATCCAAAACTGTATTATATATAAGTTTGTAAACAAAATCCAAAACTATTCAAAAATTATAGAAATCTATTCATTGAAGTCCTCAAAAATTAGCCATCACCATCATCATCGTCACAGCTACTATTGGGTTCATACCCATCATCTGAACCATCTGTTAGGCAAATGCACCTTACATGTTACAATTCTGAGGATTTCAAGTTAACATTAGTCAGGATTTCTAGCCAATTCCTGTCACTCAAGTTAACAGCCTTTTGATGGTGAGCATGAGTATGAACAGTTTTGGATTTGGATAGTCAATTTTGGATGTATCATGTTAGAACAGCCGTTTCTACACAAAGGATACTTCCAAAATTCTAGTCTCTGGATAGAGAGCAGGTGAGGTGAGGTTTAGAGTTTCATGGCCTTCCTTTCACTGCCCAATCATTTAGATTCCGACATGCCACAAACACACACACACACACACACACACACACAAAATAAGTGTAATGAAAAGATATAATGCTAAAGATTATTGTGACTTTAAATAGTGTGATGCATGTCAGAGCTTCTAATTCCATAGACAAATATTCTTCTTCCCTAGTTTGACTTTCTTTATCCATTCTTGGTTCACCAACACAAAAGGCAATCTAGAAATTTCTCAATTGTCACTCAGTACCATATTGAAATGAATGGGAAGCAAAAAGTTTTGCAGAAAAAAGTATTACCTTAATTACTCGGTGGACAATAGGAATTTCACATCCCTACACAATAATAAGGAAAAGTTCCATTAGCAACACAGATTAAGGTAAAAAAATAATCAATGTGAATAGACTTGTAATGAGTGAGATAATCACCTAAAACAATAGAACACACTCATACATCACACTACATGCAATGCATGCAGAAAAGGTATCAACGAAAAATTGACTATCCAAATCCACCTACTAATATTTATAAGAATATAACTATAATGTAATTCACACATCACTTATGTCATTTAGCTAAATTTCTTCACTTTAAACAAGTCATTAAATAAAAAAATTAAAAAATAAAAAATTGGCTTCCAGGTAAATGCATACTATACTGATGTAGGTCTTTTAAAAAATGAGCCAAAAAGATGATACAGAACTGAAATAAAAAATCAAAAGGAAAGATTATTGTATAAAAAACCAAAAATAAAAATAAAACTCTCATGCTCATTTGCTTGTCAATCATAGATAACAAGATTGTTTTTGAGGAACTGGCAACCAGTGAATCATATTGTTAAGAAATAAAAATAAAAATAGTAAAATTGTTTAAAACTCTATTGTTTAAACAGATTATTTTTTCTGCAAATCATATTGTTAAGAAATCTAGTTAATTTAGTGCAAGCATTGCTCAGGTAGTCTAAGGAAACTCATCATACAAAAAAATAGTAACCCAGTACAAGATAGAGACTACTAAAATTTAAGACAGCTGTATGTTTTCCAGCATGTAACTCCAAAACCAAATTAGATAAGATACTGAATTTAGATATTTAAATCCATCAAAATAAATTGACTAAAAACAAACAGATTATGCTATATATAGAAGCCAAAATAAAATTTAGAATATCCAAAATGAAGGAAATGAAATAACCAAGAGCTATTAAATAGTATATCAATAGCAGCCTAGAAATAAGGAACCAACATCAACATTAAACACGACAATTTCTCCTGCACGAATATGATCCTTGCTCATATGCAAGAACAAAATGTCACCCTGCAAAAGAAATAGAATAAAAGGTTAGCCAATCACACAGAAGAAAAGCAGACTGAAGTTTCGACATATGAAGTTAGCAAAAGTAACTTAGCTGAAATTAGCTGGCAAATCAAATAAAATGTAAAGTTTCACAACTAAAAAATGAAAATGCGAAAAACAAAAGGGGGCTTTGATACCGCTCTGTGCAATTGTTGCACGGAATATACATGTGGCATACTGGCATGGTAGAATAACAAATCATTGTTGTACAGTTTATTGGAGTTTTGTGCATGGCTGTGGATATATATATATATATATTCCATGCTTTTTGAGTATACATGATTCGTTCCCGTTTTGCAATTTTATTAATAAAAACTTTTAAACAAAAAAGGGTTTGCCTCCTTTTTGGCACTCCTGTTAATAGAAACTTTTAAACAGAACAGAATGACAGAAAATTTGGTAGATCAATGCAAATTTGCAAGCAACATGCCACCATGTCATGCAAACTAATGAAACCATTTATCAACATAATTTCCTTAGACTAATTTTGAAGCAAACGATTGAATTCTGTTCTATTGCATTGTGAAGTACAGAACAGAATAGATAAAACCTAAGGGAGTACTTGTATACAATGTTTCCAATGTCAATTTAGAGTTGCGCTTGAAATAGAGAGTTAAAACATTTGAGGTAGAAGAATATGCCTCAAGAGGCAAGAATCATGGATTCTGTAATTCCAGACAATTCCACAATGATCAGTGTTGAAACAAGTTTTCATTTGACATTATAAATCATTTAAAAAGGTTAAAAAACTAAATCAAATTGGCATAATTACAACCAAACAATTGCACACTACATAATTTTAACATTCATCATGCCAGAAAAAAAAAAAAAAAAAACACAATAGGATGGAGCATGTTTAAAACCAAACATTCTCATTCTCATTTGTTGGAGTGAGATCAAACAATTTCAGTAAACTGAAGAGTGAAATGAAAAACCAAATGAAATCTAAGAATGGATGCATAAAAGACATAAGCAATGAAGGCAACATTATTTTTGAGGTGATTATAAACATATAACTGAAAGCAGCAACATGACAATAGTAGTGGTCACAAAGGGTTCTAGAATTGAGAGTTCAGTTTACTCAAAGATCACAAATTTAGACCTCTATAGTAAATCACAGTACAATAATAATTTTTTAACAGATAAAAAAGAGAGAGTACAAATTAGGCTAAAAATTGTAACATACAATCAACCAGAGTAATCAAATGAGAAAATAATCTGTTTGGTTAGTCAGAAAAGAGAATCAAAGCAAGAGGAAGCTCACCTCACTTGGGACTTTTGTCAAACATGTTGTCTTCAGCAACCAAGCACCATATATGCATATGAAATTGAACACATCAATTAGGGTTTTGGGGCAAGACCAATATCAATTCTAACCAACTTAATCAAACATATATAAGTGTGTATACATATATATGCAAAATTCTCGAATGCAAAAAACACTAATCGAAGATGAAATAGAACACTCTAGAAAATAGAACACTAAATAGATGAAATTGATAGTTTAAAGGATAAAAATGATCAACTAAACTCTAGAAAAAAAACATTAATCAAATCAAATCAAATTTTGCTTCAGAAAGCAAAAAATTACTTCTGAAATGACAAGAAGCAAAGTTAGAACTCATAGTTTTGATAGTATTCTCCAAGCTCTGAGCAACACCATGAGCCAAGAAAATCAACAAGAAGGCTCTTGGTTAGGGTTTCAGAATCCGAGTGTTCAGCAACGAGCGGTGTCTCTTCGTCCATGGCTTCTCAGAACTCTCAATTGGGTCGATTTGCCATAACGAGATATATAAACCCTAGAAATTGGTGGTGTGGTGGGGGCATATGAGAGAGAGTATGAGAGTGGGGTGAAGAGAGACAGAGAGCACCATTTGAAACCCTTACCGTTCGAAGCCTCTCTCTTCTCGGTTTTCCTCCTTGAACAATATTCTATGTTCAGCCATTAAAAGCCAAGGAGTGAATGTTTTGAACAGTATTTGGTGCTCTGACCTTCTCTTCTCCTGCGATTTTGCTTCTTTGAACCCTCTCTTCTCTTCTCTATGCCTAACCCATTCCATGTTCCTTTTGATTATTATAAGTGAAAGGGTTGATATATTTATTTTTTTAAATATATTTTTTTTGGTGTTTTGGCGCTAGAGTTTTTCATTTTGACGCCTACTTTTTTTTTGGTTATAACATTCACGACATGCATTATGCATCGTAAGAAGGTAATACTTTTAACGACATGCGTTGTGTATGTCATAAAAAGTGCAATACATTTCACGGCTAGCATATGTGTGTCGTGTATAGTTAATGTATTAACGGCATGCCATATGCGTGTCATAGAAAATTTTATTATTTACGAAAAACATTGTAAGCCGTAAAAAAATCATCATTACTACCATTTAGAGCTTACGCAATAGACACGCCGTAGTTGGAAAATTACTTACGTGTAAGAAAAGCAAGTCGTAAAAGTGAAAAACCATGGCATGCATTTATTGTATGTTGTTGAAGTGGTGCTGTGAAAACCCAGTTCTGTTGTAGTGAATTCATAGTGAAATCAAATTTTAAAGATGAATTTATGGAAAAAAAATTCAAGTTTCAATTTCATTGAAATTACATTGTGAAGATTGTATAAATAGTGTGGGGAAGTATTTTGTGAATGACACCACGTGGCCGAGATAGCCCGAGATGTCGGCTAAGGTGTCACGTGGATGAGTCATGTTGCTGAGGTGATCATGGCTTTGCTGAGATCTTCTACGGTAATGCCGGAATCCTAAGGTATCCGAATAAGGACAAGAGTCCTAAAATAGGGGAGGAACTTAGTTTGGATATGGATAACGCTCATGAAGAGTTTATTCCTACCTAGTTGAGAGTTCAGGATGAGTATTGAGCCTGAGTTTAATGAAGTAAGGCTTCTAGGTGATCAGGTCACTGCTGGTTATAAAAGTGAGACAGCCTCGTGAGTCTGAGGTAAGTTCTTTCTTGTGAGTTTAAGTACTATTTGCTATTTGTGAAAGATAAAAGTTTTACTGACTTGATCGTCGGAGTGCCCTTAGGGGGATGAACCACTGCGGAATTCTCATCTTCTTGTTGGCAGGTGTTGGCTCAGTCTATTCTGCCAGTTCTCTCTAGCTGAGTTCTCTTTTTGGTTGTGTGGTCAAAAATCAACACCCACAATTTGGCGCCGTCTATGGGAACTAAAGGAGAATAGATGGCCAACAACGGGGCAGGAAAAGAGAATTGAGGACGACATCCATAGTGAGGAAGAGGAACATGTGGATCCTAATGTTAAAGAAGAAAATCGTAATGAAGGAATATAGGAACCGAATCCTGGAGCAAATGATGTCGGCTAGAAGCGCAATGGCCCAAAGAAGAAAGGTCGAGATGAATACTACAACGAAAGTGACCTTCATGTATGGAAAGATAGATGCCTGAGGAAGGATGGGGAGATGAAAGAAATGGCAAACAAGTTGACAGACTTGCAGACTGTGGTCAACTTCATGATGCAAAACAACGTGATGTAGCCATCATTTTCGTTGCTAGAGACACCTTCACTAGCAACCAAGACTGATGCCCTAAAAGAAGGACAAAAGACAGTCCCAGCTGTCCTGCAGCATAGCAAGGGACGAGGAACCACATATCGGCCATTAAAGGATGTCGAGCGTACAAAATAAGTACAAGGTGAGTTGTAGAGGACACCATGGACCAAGGGGACCTATGTCAGGGAATCTTGGCAAATCCAAGGGCAAGGCCTCTATTTTGATGCAGTGGACGAAGGGAAGTCCAAGAGGACGCACAATTTCACTGGGAGCAGCACGCCGAAGAGACTGAAGTCTATTGATAGCCGAGCTCCTGGTAGAATGAAGGAGGATCTGAGGGATTACCTCCAGAGAAAGAGACTCAATGCCAAGATCATGTCCAATGTCCGGCCGAGGACGCCATTCTCGACGTTCGAGGCCCCGAAGAAGTTCAATATGTCGATGTTTCAGATCTACGACGATAAGTCCGATCCAAACTTTCATGTTAGTTTGTATTTAAATTCAATGGCTTTGTGGAGCGAGAATGAGTAGCTGCTATGGAAAGTATTCCCATTATCCTTTGGGGAGATAGCATCGGATTGGTTCCACAAGTTGCCGAAAGGAACTGTAAAGAGTTGGGAAGGCCTGGCCGAGATATTTGTGGCTAGGTTTGTTACGAACTGTAACAACCCCATCACGTATAAGGATTAATACTTGATTAATTAAGAGAATTTGAGGTTTAATTGCCGAGTATTATAATTTATTTGGGATTTATGAGAATTGTGGAATCTGATTCGTATATGATTTTATTGAGGATTTTATTTTGGAATTAGAAATTAAGGGTCCAAATGGCTTAAGGGAGTAAAATTGAGAAGCTAATCAATTTAATTTTAATTACGGACCCATTTGGGAGTTTAATTAAATATTCGATTCAGTTTAGTGAAATTGAGATTCGATTAATTAGGTCCTAGTTGAAGTTAATTGAATTATGAAAGATTGAGGATTGTGATTATTGCGAATTAAATTTAATTGTGGTGTGCTCAATTTGAATATGTAATTTAATTGACGGAAACTTGGGGTCTAATCAGAAATTGAAGGCCTAAATGATTTAAGAAACCAAAATTAAGGTTGGAAATAAGTTCGATTTATTATTTGGAGCCTTTTGGGAGTCTGATTAAAAATCTGAGTTGTACCGATAAATTTGAATATAATTAATTAGGCTCTAATAGAAATCAATTAGATTAATTAAATTATGTGGGGTTTACGATTAGTCATAATTAATTCAACGATGTACTAATTGAAATTTATTAAGATCAAGTGTTGCTTAATTAAATAAATCCTGATCATAAATTGAATATAGGATTAATAATATATGTGGGTGTGGGAAGAAATTCGGTGCGTATGTGTGTATGTGTTGTGCTGGAAGCATCATAGAGTGCATGTGTGCACGTGTTGTGAGGTGGTGATGTAAACTGTGTGTGTGTGTGTGTGTGTGTGTGTGTGTGTGTGTGAGAGAGAGATTAATTGAAGAGCAAAGCACCCCATTAGGCCCAAGGAATCAACAGATAAGGAAAACAAAAGGGAAAGAAAACCGGATGAGAGAGGGAGAGAGAGAGAGAGAACCGTACGGTGAGAGAGGAAGAGAGGTTCTGGGCAAGTGAAGTCAAGAAGAAGAGGGTCTTGTAGGATGCTAAATTTAAAGCCAAAAATTATGAAAAATTCATCTTGAGGTAAGGAATTCCATCCTCTTTCTAGTGTGGTTTAATTAATCTAGATAAAAAATTTGTTGAAGGTAGATTTGAGGAAATTAAAATAGAGATTTGAGGATTAATTATATAATTGATGGAATTTGGGTTTTGTATGTAAAACAAAATAGTTAGCTTAAAGATATTGAGTTAGTTAAGTTTGAGTTTAATTTTAAGAATCATTCTTGATTTGTGTTATAAAAAATTACATGCAACAATGATATATTAAAGATTTAACCCATGCAATGGAATTAAGTTTATGAGCAATGAAATTGATTTAGAAATCCATCCTTTGAGTATAATTTTAATTATCTTTGATGAATTTAAGTTCTAATTCTACATGCATCATTATTTTCCAAGGGTTTTGGTGCTTCAATTTCATACAATTAGAACAAAATTAGCAAGAAGAGGAGGAAAGTAAATTATGTTCAATTTATGGAAGTTAATTTTGAAATCAATTATGTTGAGTTGGTTTTGGTAGTCTTGCATGAAATCGAGTTTCATTTATACATGCATGGACAAATTTTGTAATTCTAGTATTCTAATTACACATGCATTCTAGGATTGAGTTATGTTGAGGTTAAATCTTATAATTTGAAAGTTATGGAGGGGAATTTAGACTAGATTGATACATACACCATGAATTTTGGAGGAATTAAAAATAAAGCTTCGTGGATATTATCAATTGTTAAGATTTGGGGGTTGCATGTAAAATTAAGTTTATGGAAAATTAAACATTGATTTAATTTTGGATATAGAAGAATTAATTAGTTCGAATCTTAATGTCATACATGTAAATATTTTCCTAAGAGTCATATAACTTCAATTTCATGTAAATTAAAAAGAAAACGAGAGTTTGGAGCCATGTTTAATTTCTGGAGATTAAGTTAGAAGTTAATCATTTTAAGTTGGGATTTGGCTTGGTATGGAGAAAATGATTTCAAACTAAATTTGGCAATTGAGGCATGATTTTGAATAAATGATTTAGCAATTTATGACTCAATAAAGAATAATAAGCTACTAATCAACATAGATTAGTTAGTTAAAGAATGAATCATTGATCTAGTGGTAATTGTTTAAGAAGCCAAGTAAAAGATCAATCTATTTGGAAAAGAATGGCTTAGTAATGAGGTAATGGATTAGAAACACACTAAGTAATGAATGTACTAAAGTAAGAGAATGCAAGTGTGTGTGTTTTAAGCAATATGCTAAGAATGAACAAGGACCAACGTAATGAAAGCTAAGCCGTGTTGGCCACTTGAATGTGTAATAATAAGACATGCTTGTGCTATGTATTTTGTGATTGTAGGTCAACATCTGGAGATCGATTGATTACCTATTGGAACCACTGTGAGTAACAACTGTGTAAAGATATGTTCAAATGATGATTTTCTGAACATTAAACTGAACTATTTACTGAACGAATATTGATTACTGAATTGAATTGTTTACTGAAAAGTTATTATTTACTGAATGAATGTATGTCCTTTATTTCTGAACTGTACTGTGGCATCCTTAGCACCTACTGTTACTGACTTTTTACTGATGCGGAGCAAAGTGCTACACTGGGAGCCACCTCTAGAATCTACGGAACTAAGTGCTACAGTGGGAGCCACCTCTTGAATCCACATACTGTTACAGAAATCTCTGTCGGTTCCCTTGTGGAACCATACTGTTTACTGATTGATGGCCATCACTACTGTTGGGTCTGTTAAGGCCCGGTCCTTTTGGACCTACTGTTTATAGGCTAATGGATGTACCACATATGACTGATTGACTGAAATACTGATTGACTGATATACTGAAAGACTGAAATACTGTTTAATGAATTGATTTCATTACTGTAAGGACATTCATTCTTAACCTCTTTACACATATGTTATTCACTGGGCTTTAGCTCACTGTTTGTATATATATGTATATAGGTGAGCATTCTGGAGTTCGAGCCCGAAGGTCTTTTTTTGTAGGGGAACAGTGTTTTGTTGTCAGCCAACCATTGTGCCTCACGAGGAGGTTCCCGAAGTGTCTTGGGTTCAAGTTCTGATTAGTTCTGTATATGTATGAGACTTTATTTGATTATGTTGGCTGCATTTTAGATACTGTAATGTGTGTGGGTATAATGTATGGTTGACTATCGGATATGCATATAAAGTTTAAAATTTTTCTGTCTCATATAAGCCTGCACAGCTCAATGGACGTTGTATATTCGTATTTGCTTCCGCTAGCCCCTAATATTATGTTAATCTGTTCAGAGGCCGTAGGTAATCCTTGGATTACTGGCCGGTTACGGTGCCAAACCTATAGGGGCAGGTTTGGGTCGTGACAGAGTGGTATCAGAGCACGAGTTAATTTCTCACACACGTGTCCATTGAGCATTAGAATGTCTAGAACAGATCTCAGTTCATGCATATGGAAAGTAAATAGTAAGTTATGCATTCAGGAATTTGTATTTACACCGTGTGATATGTTTAAGTATTGAAACTAAGTGTTATGAGCTATTATGAAATTTCAATGATTATAAGGAGATCAAAATGTGTTTGATAAAGTTAAGTAACGAGGCTAAAAGCTAAGAGTAATGTGAAATTTTTTAAACTTATGAGGGGATTGAACTTTTGACTCGAGCATTCGAAAGTACCGGTATGTCGAATTGTGGAAACAAGATGTTGTGAGGAATTTTTCACATTATAAGGAAATTTAAATTGTTGGTTGGAATGTTAGTGAGCACATATAGTGTTATAAAAGGTTACTTTGAAATTTCAACGATTATGAGGAAACTGGAATGGGTTGAATAAGTTTAGCGATGAGGCTAAAAGCTAAGAATCATTGAGATATTGAGAAATTACAAATATTATAAGGAAATCAGAATATTTGACTAGTACGTTGGTGAGAATAAGTATGTCGATTTGTGGAAACATAGTGTTATGCAGAATTAGGACCTTTAATGAAAGTCATGAAAGTTATATGGGTTGTATGTCAAATTGGACTATGAAAATATTTGAAAATTGAGGAATTTGATGATCAATGAAATATGTGGAATTATGGTAATTGAGAACGAGAAGAGTCATTTGATATGTAAGATGGTACATTTTGGTGGGAACCTATTAAGTGGAATGTCAAACCGTAGAGTCTCATGCCTTTGCAGAATGACCTTGAAGGTCTGATTGGAATCACGTTTGGCCAGCGTTGCTTCAAATCAGAAATTCTTGATAAATTCCATGGGAATGAATAGGTTACCCTACCAGTGTCCTAATATGCCTATATGTGTATGTCTACTCGTATATGATATGTGCTTTGTATTATAATGTAAGTCAATTAAATTAACCCAAATGTTATCAACCATTTCCTTGTGTTCAACCCTTCTCTTCCGTCATTAGGAATAAACAGTGAAGTGTGATTGGAGTGGAAATTGAGTCTTTATCAGAGTGATTAAGTAAAGCAGAAGAAGTACTAGAGATCGTAGTGAAAACTGTGAACCCTATGGCAAGATCCAAAGGGGGAGTTAAGTGTGAAAGTGAAAAGTGAATCAAAGAAGAGAACTAATAATTTTGTGGTAAGAAAGATGAGTAATTCTAGGCAAGGTTGTAAGAGAAGTAAGTTATTCTAGTATGTCAATATGTCACAAGATTCATTGGGGACTATGTCATTGAATTACTGGAAATGTGAGAAGTTGGGCATCAAATAGAAGACTATCCCAAACCTTGGAAAAAGCTCAAATAATTTAATTTGTTAAGGATAGTGCTTAAGTACAAGTGGGACTGCTTGAAGTTAATAGTTTATGTGTGAGTGACATTTCTTTTTATAAAGCTATGTTATAGTATTTTGATGAAGCTTTGCTTTGCTTTGTTTTAGAAAAGTATTTGATCAAGCAGGGATGATGATCCATTAGTACTGTATCAAGTATTAGCTTTGTTTTGATGACATTCTTGAAAGGTCCTTTTGTGCTAGGGGACGTTAAATTTATGTAGCACCTTTGTTGAGATATCTCTTTGCCATCGACGGTCATGTACGGATGGTACCACCGACGGTCTATGAACGAGTGGATTTGTCTAATCGATTTTGGGTCGGCCACCAACGGTCTATGAACGGGTGTGCCCGATTCCGAGGCAATTGTTCCTTTGTTTTGTCTGGAATGTCATCACCCCCAAGTATTATGTAAATGCTGTTAAACATCCCAAGGAGCTTTGAAAGATTTGATTGATGAACTTGATTCATCCCATGTTTTGTTACAAGCTAGGTTACGTGTTGTTTGATATAGATGGAACCCATTGGTTGGACCATTTAGAACTCAACCTGAAATTGCTTAAAATGATTAGAACATCGCTAAGACTTGACCAATTGATGAATATGGGGAAATAGTTGGGATCTCTGTTTAGTCTAACAAAGCTATATATTTTTGGGACTTTACTTAAATAGAAAAAAAAATTGTACTCCACATTAGGAGACTAAAACCTATGAGAGGTAGAAAGGAAAGACCCAATTTACAAAAATCGTATCGCTATTGAATCTTCTAACGTTGAAAGAAACATTTATAATTATCTTAAGCTACAAAGCCAAAATATAGACTTCTAGAAAGGAAAGCACCATAATTCTCTATTGGAATAGCGATTAGAAACGAATGATATTATGATCTTGTGGGCCTAATTAAATCTGGATTTTGAATCCGACATTGAATAGCTTAACCTATTGCAAATAAATTCAATTCTAGTGTCGAACAGAAGAAAAGAAATGTAATAGGAAATAAAGAAGTAAAAATCGTTCAAATAACAAGCACATATTTTTTAAGGAACCTTCGGGAACATAAGGATTTTGATTGGCTAATTATAATGATTTGAGGAAAATTTAAAAGTGTAGCCCTAAACTACCACGTGACTATTGATCAAGTTAATGAATATATTGATATAGGCCTACGAATTGGAATGAGCTTAAGACAATGTAATTTGAATTATTCATGTAAGTGTGGTCTTAGATAAATAAGGAAGTTAAGGAGATCGTGTAAAACGTAGACCTGTTATGGATCGAATCACCACCTTGAAATGATAGTGTGAGTTAGATTGTCAGAACAGTAATTTTAATTCCACAAAAGTATGTAAAGTTTTGCTTTGATCTGTATGACCGTCTGCTACTTTATGAGAGCAAGCCAACATCGGTTACTCAATAGGCTCAATGAATTTCTGTGAAATAAACTTCTGTTATGGATTAACATGTGGAACCTTCTTTGGAGGAAGTACGTTATGTGCATAACTTAAGAACCTTGACCATAGTCAATGAAAGTTAATGTCCGTTCTTTGGAATACGACGAATTACAGATTGCGTAGCAATAGTGTTGGGATTATATTTTTGTTAATAGGACTGGAGGATCGAGAAATTGTGTTGTCATTGATGATGCACTGAACATTAAATTTTAATTTGAAGAATCCATCATGTCGATAGTAAAATATTTTGATCAGTTTGAAGATAAGGAGAATCATGAACATTTCTTACAAGAAATCTCCTATTATTGGAAGTATATGAACTATGGATTGATAAATTAAAGTAAATGAGGTGTATGACTGATGTCAATAGAAACGATAATGAATTGCAAATTTGGGTTACCAACCATTGAGTGATTGGAACTAAGTCCAATTTACGTGAAGAAAGCCAATGAAAAAGGAGTTACCTAGGGGAGGAATTGAAGTGAGATCAAGTTGTGTGACTGATTTTCTGTACAAATATCTTAAGTTTGGAGGACCAAACTTCCTAAGGGGGGAAGGCTGTAACAACCCCATCACGTATAAGGATTATTACTTGATTAATTAAAAGAATTTGAGGTTTAATTGCCGAGTATTATAATTTATTTGGGATTTATGAGAATTGTGGAATCTGATTCGTATATGATTTTATTGAGGATTTTATTTTGGAATTAGAAATTAAGGGTCCAAATGGCTTAAGGGAGTAAAATTGAGAAGCTAATCAATTTAATTTTAATTACGGACCCATTTGGGAGTTTAATTAAATATTCGATTCAGTTTAGTGAAATTGAGATTCGATTAATTAGGTCCTAGTTGAAGTTAATTGAATTATGAAAGATTGAGGATTGTAATTATTGCGAATTAAATTTAATTGTGGTGTGCTCAATTTGAATATGTAATTTAATTGACGGAAACTTGGGGTCTGATCAGAAATTGAAGGCCTAAATGATTTAAGAAACCAAAATTAAGGTTGGAAATAAGTTCGATTTATTATTTGGAGCCTTTTGGGAGTCTGATTAAAAATCTGAGTTGTACCGATAAATTTGAATATAATTAATTAGGCTCTAATAGAAATCAATTAGATTAATTAAATTATGTGGGGTTTACGATTAGTCATAATTAATTCAACGATGTACTAATTGAAATTTATTAAGATCAAGTGTTGCTTAATTAAATAAATCCTGATCATAAATTGAATATAGGATTAATAATATATGTGGGTGTGGGAAGAAATTCGGTGCGTATGTGTATGTGTTGTGCTGGAAGCATCATAGAGTGCATGTGTGCACGTGTTGTGAGGTGGTGATGTAAACTATGTGTGTGTGTGTGTGTGTGTGTGTGTGTGTGTGTGAGATTAATTGAAGAGCAAAGCACCCATTAGGCCCAAGGAATCAACAGAAAAGGAAAACAAAAGGGAAAGAAAACCGGATGAGAGAGGGAGAGAGAGAGAGAGAACCGTACGGTGAGAGAGGAAGAGAGGTTCTGGGCAAGTGAAGTCAAGAAGAAGAGGGTCTTGTAGGATGCTAAATTTAAAGCCAAAAATTATGAAAAATTCATCTTGAGGTAAGGAATTCCATCCTCTTTCTAGTGTGGTTTAATTAATCTAGATAAAAAATTTGTTGAAGGTAGATTTGAGGAAATTAAAATAGAGATTTGAGGATTAATTATATAATTGATGGAATTTGGGTTTTGTATGTAAAACAAAATAGTTAGCTTAAAGATATTGAGTTAGTTAAGTTTGAGTTTAATTTTAAGAATCATTCTTGATTTGTGTTATAAAAAATTACATGTAACAATGATATATTAAAGATTTAACCCATGCAATGGAATTAAGTTTATGAGCAATGAAATTGATTTAGAAATCCATCCTTTGAGTATAATTTTAATTATCTTTGATGAATTTAAGTTCTAATTCTACATGCATCATTATTTTCCAAGGGTTTTGGTGCTTCAATTTCATACAATTAGAACAAAATTAGCAAGAAGAGGAGGAAAGTAAATTATGTTCAATTTATGGAAGTTAATTTTGAAATCAATTATGTTGAGTTGGTTTTGGTAGTCTTGCATGAAATCGAGTTTCATTTATACATGCATGGACAAATTTTGTAATTCTAGTATTCTAATTACACATGCATTCTAGGATTGAGTTATGTTGAGGTTAAATCTTATAATTTGAAAGTTATGGAGGGGAATTTAGACTAGATTGATACATACACCATGAATTTTGGAGGAATTAAAAATAAAGCTTCGTGGATATTATCAATTGTTAAGATTTGGGGGTTGCATGTAAAATTAAGTTTATGGAAAATTAAACATTGATTTAATTTTGGATATAGAAGAATTAATTAGTTCGAATCTTAATGTCATACATGTAAATATTTTCCTAAGAGTCATATAACTTCAATTTCATGTAAATTAAAAAGAAAACGAGAGTTTGGAGCCATGTTTAATTTCTGGAGATTAAGTTAGAAGTTAATCATTTTAAGTTGGGATTTGGCTTGGTATGGAGAAAATGATTTCAAACTAAATTTGGCAATTGAGGCATGATTTTGAATAAATGATTTAGCAATTTATGACTCAATAAAGAATAATAAGCTACTAATCAACATAGATTAGTTAGTTAAAGAATGAATCATTGATCTAGTGGTAATTGTTTAAGAAGCCAAGTAAAAGATCAATCTATTTGGAAAAGAATGGCTTAGTAATGAGGTAATGGATTAGAAACACACTTAGTAATGAATGTACTAAAGTAAGAGAATGCAAGTGTGTGTGTTTTAAGCAATATGCTAAGAATGAACAAGGACCAACGTAATGAAAGCTAAGCCGTGTTGGCCACTTGAATGTGTAATAATAAGACATGCTTGTGCTATGTATTTTGTGATTGTAGGTCAACATCTGGAGATCGATTGATTACCTATTGGAACCACTGTGAGTAACAACTGTGTAAAGATATGTTCAAATGATGATTTTCTGAACATTAAACTGAACTATTTACTGAACGAATATTGATTACTGAATTGAATTGTTTACTGAAAAGTTATTATTTACTGAATGAATGTATGTCCTTTATTTCTGAACTGTACTGTGGCATCCTTAGCACCTACTGTTACTGACTGTTTACTGATGCGGAGCAAAGTGCTACACTGGGAGCCACCTCTAGAATCTACGGAACTAAGTGCTACAGTGGGAGCCACCTCTTGAATCCACATACTGTTACAGAAATCTCTGTCGGTTCCCTTGTGGAACCATACTGTTTACTGATTGATGGCCATCACTACTGTTGGGTCTGTTAAGGCCCGGTCCTTTTGGACCTACTGTTTATAGGCTAATGGATGTACCACATATGACTGATTGACTGAAATACTGATTGACTGATATACTGAAAGACTGAAATACTGTTTAATGAATTGATTTCATTACTGTAAGGACATTCATTCTTAACCTCTTTACACATATGTTATTCACTGGGCTTTAGCTCACTGTTTGTATATATATGTATATAGGTGAGCATTCTGGAGTTCGAGCCCGAAGGTCTTTTTTTGTAGGGGAACAGTGTTTTGTTGTCAGCCAACCATTGTGCCTCACGAGGAGGTTCCCGAAGTGTCTTGGGTTCAAGTTCTGATTAGTTCTGTATATGTATGAGACTTTATTTGATTATGTTGGCTGCATTTTAGATACTGTAATGTGTGTGGGTATAATGTATGGTTGACTATCGGATATGCATATAAAGTTTAAAATTTTTCTGTCTCATATAAGCCTGCACAGCTCAATGGACGTTGTATATTCGTATTTGCTTCCGCTAGCCCCTAATATTATGTTAATCTGTTCAGAGGCCGTAGGTAATCCTTGGATTACTGGCCGGTTACGGTGCCAAACCTATAGGGGCAGGTTTAGGTCGTGACAGAGTGGTATCAGAGCACGAGTTAATTTCTCACACACGTGTCCATTGAGCATTAGAATGTCTAGAACAGATCTCAGTTCATGCATATGGAAAGTAAATAGTAAGTTATGCATTCAGGAATTTGTATTTACACCGTGTGATATGTTTAAGTATTGAAACTAAGTGTTATGAGCTATTATGAAATTTCAATGATTATAAGGAGATCAAAATGTGTTTGATAAAGTTAAGTAACGAGGCTAAAAGCTAAGAGTAATGTGAAATTTTTTAAACTTATGAGGGGATTGAACTTTTGACTCGAGCATTCGAAAGTACCGGTATGTCGAATTGTGGAAACAAGATGTTGTGAGGAATTTTTCACATTATAAGGAAATTTAAATTGTTGGTTGGAATGTTAGTGAGCACATATAGTGTTATAAAAGGTTACTTTGAAATTTCAACGATTATGAGGAAACTGGAATGGGTTGAATAAGTTTAGCGATGAGGCTAAAAGCTAAGAATCATTGAGATATTGAGAAATTACAAATATTATAAGGAAATCAGAATATTTGACTAGTACGTTGGTGAGAATAAGTATGTCGATTTGTGGAAACATAGTGTTATGCAGAATTAGGACCTTTAATGAAAGTCATGAAAGTTATATGGGTTGTATGTCAAATTGGACTATGAAAATATTTGAAAATTGAGGAATTTGATGATCAATGAAATATGTGGAATTATGGTAATTGAGAACGAGAAGAGTCATTTGATATGTAAGATGGTACATTTTGGTGGGAACCTATTAAGTGGAATGTCAAACCGTAGAGTCTCATGCCTTTGCAGAATGACCTTGAAGGTCTGATTGGAATCACGTTTGGCCAGCGTTGCTTCAAATCAGAAATTCTTGGTAAATTCCATGGGAATGAATAGGTTACCCTACCAGTGTCCTAATATGCCTATATGTGTATGTCTACTCGTATATGATATGTGCTTTGTATTATAATGTAAGTCAATTAAATTAACCCAAATGTTATCAACCATTTCCTTGTGTTCAACCCTTCTCTTCCGTCATTAGGAATAAACAGTGAAGTGTGATTGGAGTGGAAATTGAGTCTTTATCAGAGTGATTAAGTAAAGCAGAAGAAGTACTAGAGATCGTAGTGAAAACTGTGAACCCTATGGCAAGATCCAAAGGGGGAGTTAAGTGTGAAAGTGAAAAGTGAATCAAAGAAGAGAACTAATAATTTTGTGGTAAGAAAGATGAGTAATTCTAGGCAAGGTTGTAAGAGAAGTAAGTTATTCTAGTATGTCAATATGTCACAAGATTCATTGGGGACTATGTCATTGAATTACTGGAAATGTGAGAAGTTGGGCATCAAATAGAAGACTATCCCAAACCTTGGAAAAAGCTCAAATAATTTAATTTGTTAAGGATAGTGCTTAAGTACAAGTGGGACTGCTTGAAGTTAATAGTTTATGTGTGAGTGACATTTCTTTTTATAAAGCTATGTTATAGTATTTTGATGAAGCTTTGCTTTGCTTTGTTTTAGAAAAGTATTTGATCAAGCAGGGATGATGATCCATTAGTACTGTATCAAGTATTAGCTTTGTTTTGATGACATTCTTGAAAGGTCCTTTTGTGCTAGGGGACGTTAAATTTATGTAGCACCTTTGTTGAGATATCTCTTTGCCATCGACGGTCATGTACGGATGGTACCACCGACGGTCTATGAACGAGTGGATTTGTCTAATCGATTTTGGGTCGGCCACCAACGGTCTATGAACGGGTGTGCCCGATTCCGAGGCAATTGTTCCTTTGTTTTGTCTGGAATGTCATCACCCCCAAGTATTATGTAAATGCTGTTAAACATCCCAAGGAGCTTTGAAAGATTTGATTGATGAACTTGATTCATCCCATGTTTTGTTACAAGCTAGGTTACGTGTTGTTTGATATAGATGGAACCCATTGGTTGGACCATTTAGAACTCAACCTGAAATTGCTTAAAATGATTAGAACATCGCTAAGACTTGACCAATTGATGAATATGGGGAAATAGTTGGGATCTCTGTTTAGTCTAACAAAGCTATATATTTTTGGGACTTTACTTAAATAGAAAAAAAAATTGTACTCCACATTAGGAGACTAAAACCTATGAGAGGTAGAAAGGAAAGACCCAATTTACAAAAATCGTATCGCTATTGAATCTTCTAACGTTGAAAGAAACATTTATAATTATCTTAAGCTACAAAGCCAAAATATAGACTTCTAGAAAGGAAAGCACCATAATTCTCTATTGGAATAGCGATTAGAAACGAATGATATTATGATCTTGTGGGCCTAATTAAATCTGGATTTTGAATCCGACATTGAATAGCTTAACCTATTGCAAATAAATTCAATTCTAGTGTCGAACAGAAGAAAAGAAATGTAATAGGAAATAAAGAAGTAAAAATCGTTCAAATAACAAGCACATATTTTTTAAGGAACCTTCGAGAACATAAGGATTTTGATTGGCTAATTATAATGATTTGAGGAAAATTTAAAAGTGTAGCCCTAAACTACCACGTGACTATTGATCAAGTTAATGAATATATTGATATAGGCCTACGAATTGGAATGAGCTTAAGACAATGTAATTTGAATTATTCATGTAAGTGTGGTCTTAGATAAATAAGGAAGTTAAGGAGATCGTGTAAAACGTAGACCTGTTATGGATCGAATCACCACCTTGAAATGATAGTGTGAGTTAGATTGTCAGAACAGTAATTTTAATTCCACAAAAGTATGTAAAGTTTTGCTTTGATCTGTATGACCGTCTGCTACTTTATGAGAGCAAGCCAACATCGGTTACTCAATAGGCTCAATGAATTTCTGTGAAATAAACTTCTGTTATGGATTAACATGTGGAACCTTCTTTGGAGGAAGTACGTTATGTGCATAACTTAAGAACCTTGACCATAGTCAATGAAAGTTAATGTCCGTTCTTTGGAATACGACGAATTACAGATTGCGTAGCAATAGTGTTGGGATTATATTTTTGTTAATAGGACTGGAGGATCGAGAAATTGTGTTGTCATTGATGATGCACTGAACATTAAATTTTAATTTGAAGAATCCATCATGTCGATAGTAAAATATTTTGATCAGTTTGAAGATAAGGAGAATCATGAACATTTCTTACAAGAAATCTCCTATTATTGGAAGTATATGAACTATGGATTGATAAATTAAAGTAAATGAGGTGTATGACTGATGTCAATAGAAACGATAATGAATTGCAAATTTGGGTTACCAACCATTGAGTGATTGGAACTAAGTCCAATTTACGTGAAGAAAGCCAATGAAAAAGGAGTTACCTAGGGGAGGAATTGAAATGAGATCAAGTTGTGTGACTGATTTTCTGTACAAATATCTTAAGTTTGGAGGACCAAACTTCCTAAGGAGGGAAGGCTGTAACAACCCCATCACGTATAAGGATTAATACTTGATTAATTAAGAGAATTTGAGGTTTAATTGCCGAGTATTATAATTTATTTGGGATTTGTGAGAATTGTGGAATCTGATTCGTATATGATTTTATTGAGGATTTTATTTTGGAATTAGAAATTAAGGGTCCAAATGGCTTAAGGGAGTAAAATTGAGAAGCTAATCAATTTAATTTTAATTACGGACCCATTTGGGAGTTTAATTAAATATTCGATTCAGTTTAGTGAAATTGAGATTCGATTAATTAGGTCCTAGTTGAAGTTAATTGAATTATGAAAGATTGAGGATTGTGATTATTGCGAATTAAATTTAATTGTGGTGTGCTCAATTTGAATATGTAATTTAATTGACGGAAACTTGGGGTCTGATCAGAAATTGAAGGCCTAAATGATTTAAGAAACCAAAATTAAGGTTGGAAATAAGTTCGATTTATTATTTGGAGCCTTTTGGGAGTCTGATTAAAAATCTGAGTTGTACCGATAAATTTGAATATAATTAATTAGGCTCTAATAGAAATCAATTAGATTAATTAAATTATGTGGGGTTTACGATTAGTCATAATTAATTCAACGATGTACTAATTGAAATTTATTAAGATCAAGTGTTGCTTAATTAAATAAATCCTGATCATAAATTGAATATAGGATTAATAATATATGTGGGTGTGGGAAGAAATTCGGTGCGTATGTGTATGTGTTGTGCTGGAAGCATCATAGAGTGCATGTGTGCACGTGTTGTGAGGTGGTGATGTAAACTATGTGTGTGTGTGTGTGTGTGTGTGTGTGAGATTAATTGAAGAGCAAAGCACCCCATTAGGCCCAAGGAATCAACAGAAAAGGAAAACAAAAGGGAAAGAAAACCGGATGAGAGAGGGAGAGAGGGAGAGAGAACCGTACGGTGAGAGAGGAAGAGAGGTTCTGGGCAAGTGAAGTCAAGAAGAAGAGGGTCTTGTAGGATGCTAAATTTAAAGCCAAAAATTATGAAAAATTCATCTTGAGGTAAGGAATTCCATCCTCTTTCTAGTGTGGTTTAATTAATCTAGATAAAAAATTTGTTGAAGGTAGATTTGAGGAAATTAAAATAGAGATTTGAGGATTAATTATATAATTGATGGAATTTGGGTTTTGTATGTAAAACAAAATAGTTAGCTTAAAGATATTGAGTTAGTTAAGTTTGAGTTTAATTTTAAGAATCATTCTTGATTTGTGTTATAAAAAATTACATGCAACAATGATATATTAAAGATTTAACCCATGCAATGGAATTAAGTTTATGAGCAATGAAATTGATTTAGAAATCCATCCTTTGAGTATAATTTTAATTATCTTTGATGAATTTAAGTTCTAATTCTACATGCATCATTATTTTCCAAGGGTTTTGGTGCTTCAATTTCATACAATTAGAACAAAATTAGCAAGAAGAGGAGGAAAGTAAATTATGTTCAATTTATGGAAGTTAATTTTGAAATCAATTATGTTGAGTGGTGTTTTGGTAGTCTTGCATGAAATCGAGTTTCATTTATACATGCATGGACAAATTTTGTAATTCTAGTATTCTAATTACACATGCATTCTAGGATTGAGTTATGTTGAGGTTAAATCTTATAATTTGAAAGTTATGGAGGGGAATTTAGACTAGATTGATACATACACCATGAATTTTGGAGGAATTAAAAATAAAGCTTCGTGGATATTATCAATTGTTAAGATTTGGGGGT
>JAXFYN010001484.1:0-25899 GCA_036172215.1 Camellia granthamiana | reverse complement strand
CAAACAATCTGCTGGAATCTTCTGATTGGTTGCATCTATTTTTGTTTCTTCTCAATTTGTTTTGCATCTTGCTTCTAGAATCTTCTAATTGGTTGCATCTTTTTTTTTTTTTTTTAATTTGTTTTGCATCTTGCTTCTGATGGGCAAAGGTACTGTCAATTAATAATGAAAACAAATGTTTTGCGTTCTTCACTGTCAAACTGTGAATGTTTAACACTAGATATGGCAATTCGGGGATCAGTCCTCCCTGGAATAGCAAGCCTCTTGGAAAGTTGTTCTCATCTAGTGGCATTAGTGATAATCACATCTCCTTCCAGCAATGGGGTGGTATGTTTTTCAATATTCTTTAACTTAATTATTTTCTTTGAGATATGTAAAGAATTTTATCAAAGACTGGATGTGAATCTCTCTGTATGTATTTTATCTAATAATGCATATCAATTCTAGTGCTTAGTGTAGGGATAGATAAGTAAATAAATTTTACTTGCCCATCATAAGAAGTTGTTCATTGCTACATAGAGCTTAATGGATTCTTCATCTGCTGGTTTTTTGGGACAATCTCACCCACCTTTTCTATTTTGACAGGGAGAACTACTGGACATCACAAAAGAAGACTTTTCAGTGTTTGATGTTGCATCTCAAAATAGTTAAGTTTACTTGTTCAAGTTCGAATTACAGTGGCTTGGACTTATCTTTTGTGCAATTTCTATTGAAGAATGCAAGGGTGTTGCAAAAGATGGTTATCAATATCCTAATGGCAGACAATATGGCGCAGACGGATCTTTTCCAAGCAGCACAAAAGTTTTTAAGTTTTCCAAGATCCTATCCCGATGCAGTAGTTACGTTCAATTAGTGAAATGGACAACTCAAGTAATTCACTTTTCTAAATTCACTTGGGTTGCATTTGGATTTATAGATTTAAAATGAATGGATTTGGCATTATTAATTTATAGAGTATGGTCTTCAGTTCAATCAAATATTCTAGATTTAGAAATATGTAAGAATGGATTTGAGATTTTATATTGGTGGATAGAGTTAACAATCTACCTTTAATATTTAATCTTGTAAATTTATTAGATTCAACCTCCAAGTTCCTTTGTTTAAAATTCGCTCGTCCAAAAGGAGCCTTAGTTTTTGAACCTGTACTTGTTCTGTTCATTGGGAAGTTTGCATGTGGAGTTGAAGTTGAGCCTAACTGTTTTGTGCATTAACAGAGGAAATTTTGGTTGAAGTGAGGGGGAGTTGGTTAATAACAAACACTAAAATTTGGTAAATTTTGGTTGAGATTTGAATGCCTGGACTGAATAGTAAGATATTCGGCCTCAAAGAGTGTACTTGAGCCACATTTGTTTGCATCACTATTGTTGGGATTGAAAGTGGAAACATGGTGGTGTTTCTATGATTATGTTTGGACCTCAACTTCTACTCAAATTTGTTACAAATTACTTAAAATGTAATGTGTGAGCATCTAGGATTAAGAAATAGGTTTACATGTTGTGCATATGTTAGAGAGACACATCAACTCCATTATTTCAATTTTAAAGTACTGTGGGAGATGGGACATTTAGCCATATAACATTAACTATTTTTTAGTCTTTTTTATTTTTTTTTCCTCAAAAAACTAAAAAAAATTATGTAAATTTGACTTATTGCAATTATCATGTCTAATAATCAATAAAAATTTTATTTACACAAGTTGTCTCTAAAGAGTGAATGATTTACATTTATCATTGACACCTTTTTTAATGCAGTTGGTTTATAATTGAGTAATGACTTAGGCTTTATTTGTTTGGATAAAAAACATTTTTGAAAAATATTTTTTACATTTTCTAGCATTTTATATATTTGACAACAAAAATCAACAGAAATTTTTTGGTGAAAATTGTTTTTCTATTTTGAAGGGTGAAAAATATTTTTTGGACAAACGTCTTATGAATGCCACCACATCCACCAACACACCACCAAGCGGCCTCCACCTCACCACCACCGTTGCTACCATCACCACTACCATTGTCACCATCACCCCACCATCAGCACCACCACCACCCCACTCCACCACTACCGCAACCACAACAACCATGACACCATCACTCCGTTACTACCACGCCCACCAACCCACCACCACTGCCACAACCTCACCACCATTAATACAACTACTAGTACATTAGTTTTAGACACAGGAAAATGCTTCCTACAAAAAACATTTTATGGAAAAATTTTGCCACAAAAAATGTTTCCACAAAACACAAACAGAGCATTAGTGGAAAACTAATCCACAATGTAGAGCTGCAGCATATAGACATTCACATGCACCTAGCTATGAAACCAGATATATGTTAATGAATCATAATATGATTTCTTTTGAAAATAATAGGCATCAACCACCTATTCAACTAATTTACGGTAATCCTTAGATCAAACTATTTGAGAGGAATAAACCAAGTAAATTTTCCTATTCTACAATGATTCCCTTAACAAGGATGATAAATTATCTGTAGTTGAAGGATCTACCGGTGCTCTTGGGGGATAAGACAGGAAAGGCCTCGTTGGGATTTGCAGGACTCTAGTCTCCCTTCTAACATATCTACCACCCTACTCATCGCTGGCCGTCTTGAAGGATCAGTTTGTATGCACCACAAACCAACTATTGTCATCTTTCTTACTCTTTCATTTTCCTCTTCATTCATGATACGATGCTGTCCAATTTCCTGTTCCAGTTCAAGACGCTTGTATATCCAATTTGGGAAATATTTTTCACTGGTATGATCCACTCCACCATCAACATTCTTTCTCCCTCCAACCATCTCTAAAATCATCATTCCATAGCTGTAGACATCCGACTTGTGAGAGACACCTCCAAAGTTTCTAGAAAATACTTCTGTTGCAATATAACCAATTGTCCCCCTTGTGCCCAACATTGATATGATACTTTCCTTCTTAGGGCATAGTTTAGCAAGACCAAAATCAGAGATCTTTGGGCAGAAGTCTTCATCTAGAAGAATATTATGAGGCTTTATATCAAAATGCAAGAATTATTGTGTTACAACCACGGTGCAAGTACTCTAATCCTCGAGCAATGCCAATTGCAATTTGGTACAATGTTTCCCACCCTAACTGCTGCTTTGCCGAGATGTTTTCATCATTTATGAACTTCTCCAAAGAACCATTAGGCATGAACTCATAGATGAGAGCTCTTTTGTGACCCTCGAAACAAAAACCCAGAAGATTAACAATGTTAATGTGGGAAGTCCTACTAATACTTGTGACCTCATTAATAAATTCTTCCCCATTACCTTTTGATTCATTTAGGACCTTCACTGCAATGGGGTTACCGTTTTTCAACTTTCCTTTGTACACCCCACCATATCCTCCTTGACCTAATTTTTCTTTGAAGGAATTGGTCATTTTCTTTACACATGAATAACTGTATCTTTTTGGAGCAATGGCACCACAGTTCTTTAGAATCGCTTCAACATTTTGATGGATTTCATTTTCCTTCTTCCAAAAGATCATTGATTTACCTGATGAGTACCTCCAAATACAGCAGAACAGGACTATTGCTATCACTATACAAGCAGCTGAAACACCTACAATTATTATTACAAGAAAGCAAAGTCAAGTGTGGGAGAGAGATGATAATTCCATTGGGTTTTAAAACATTCATTTGAAGCTATGCACAATCTAATTCAAAGAAAATAATATGTTAATTTTCATGTAAAAAAAACATAAAAAATCAAATGGGACGATAGATTCCCTATTGCAACTTCTACTTGCAAGTTCCTTTTGCTCCCTGCAACATAATCATACAATTTGTGAAACTGAAATTAAAAAAGAATAATAACAATTGTCATATAGATTTAGGCTGAGGCCTCTTGTTAAAGTTTTTGAAATACAAGAATCACAAAATGCCTTATTATTCTATATGAAAATTGAGTACCGAAATTCTTTTCGTATAGCATTACTCAATTTTATATGAACATAATTTTTTTATACCAATGATGTGATCTAGTCCTTTTATTCCAAACTAAAAAACATACCATTACAACTCATAAAGCGAGTGTAGTCCAGTATTATTAGAAAAGATTAACACCCTAGCAATTTACAAATATTTCAATGTTTTTCATTAGAAGTTCTCCTTAATAGGAAAAAAATCAAATATAATGAAGATGCAATTGAGTTTTGGATTAACAAAATGTAGAACAATCGGTCATAATTTCATAGAACTGTGTAGTTAAACGATTAATTTGAAGAAAAATACACTATAATATATTATATGTCAAATTAAGAAGTATACTCTTATTGTACCACGTTAATATAGGTGTAGTCGCATAAGTTTGCATCTTGCCATAGTAGACCGTTAAGGACAACACCTCATTGGTACGTTGGCATTACCCAATTGAATCATTAACTGATCATAAAATGAATTGCCCTTGGTTGAGAGAGACAGGTTGAGAGAGAGAGATGAAATGCTTCCCACCCACTACAGGAAAAAAGGGATTTGATGGCGTTTTTTTAATGACGTTTATTTGAACGTCACTTTTATTAACAATTAACGGCGTTTTTTAAACGTCGCTTATTCCTTTATTCAAATCGACACCATTTTATAATAGGAGGTATTTAAAAACGCCTCCAAATCCGTTAGCCTCACGCGCCTCCTGCCTCCCTCTGTTTTGAAACCCTTATTTTGAATCTGAGATGTTATACGCACATATCTCTCTCTCTCTCTCTCTCTCTCTCTCAAAGCCCATTTTGAAGCTGAGAATGATTGTTAAAGCCTTTTGTAAACCCTTATTTTGAATCCTCATGCCTTCAAATCGCGCCTCTCTCTTGCTCACCCCCAATTGCTTCTAAACCCTTGAGAGCGATTTCGATTCAGAGCGATTTTCTTTGAGATTCAGATTCATACAGGTTCATCTTTGAGATTCAGAGTGATTTCGATTTCATCTCAGAGCGATTTCGATTTTGAAGATCTCTCTCTCGATTTCAAAGCTCCACCGTCTCTCTCTCTCTCTCTAGATCTGATTTCATCTTTGGCTGTGCTTGATTTCTCAGAGATTCATCTTTGAGATTCAGAGATTCAGATCGGTCTCAGAGATCTCAGAGCAATTTCGATTTTGAAGTTGTCTCTCTCGATTTTGAAGCTCCACCGCAACCACCATCTGCACCGCCAGCACCATTTGCACCAGCGAGGTATTGCTTTCTCTCTCTCTCTCTCTCAAGCTCTTCCTTCCCGTCTCTCTCGATTTGGTTATTGAAATTTTAAGCAAGAAGCTACAAGTTTAATCAGGATTTGTGAAATGAAATGAATGTGCTCTAGGTATATTCTTGATGGTGAGTTGGTGACTGGAGGAGGAAACTTATGGTCCATTTCTGAGATGTTTTCAATCGACATGGAGATGGTTCAAGAATTTGTATATTTCTGTGAAGCTATCTATAGGGGGAATCCGAATTCACTATTAAGATTAGCTTACTATGAGATGATGCTTTGGATTAGAGTTAATAATGAAGATAAAATAACAGAGCTCTGTGATTATATTGCAACTAATGATGATGGTGACAAACCCAATTTTAAAGGTTTGTAATTTAGTTATTGTTGTTTAGCTTGTTTAATAAGATCTTTTGTTATATTTTTTCACAATATTGTATTGAAGGTCACCAGCCAAAGCTGGGTTCGGCTGGAACATGTTTGTCGTTGATTTATTTCTCTCTCTATTTTCTGAAATAGTTTCTATGTGTTGATTTATTTCTTTCTCTATTTTCTGAAATAGTTTCTATGTGTGAAATGGTTTTGAAATGATTTATTTCGGTTCTGAAATGTTTTGATTTTTGTAACATCTGTTCTTTGATTGAAATGAGTTTCTAAAATAGTTTCTATTTTCTGGAATGGGTTTCTGAAATAATTTTATATTTTCTGAATCTAAAACGGATTTTTGAAATGATTTCCATGATCATTTCGTTTTTGACAAGAGCCATGCCAGAGATGGAGATGTTAGAAAGGAAAGAAAAGTAGGTATTCCCATCAACCTGGGCTCCTCTGCGTGCCTCTTTCATATATATATTTTTTCTTGGATCAAAGTATATCAACATGGTTGAAACCAGATGAAATTCAACATACCGTTAGTTCTATTTGGTAATTTATTCTTTTTTTATTTTTAATTCTCTTCTTTTTATTTTTGTTGACCTCCAAAATCCATATCCACAAATTATGCGAGTACTTGCTCCGTTGGCTACTCTTGATTGCTGTAGGTAAAATTGTGGGATTGGTCAAGCAACCAAGCATTACGTGTTGCATCTAATAATCCAATAGCTGTATTTGATTTCTTTGAGATTATCCTTTTATTTTTGCTCTGAATCTTATTGTTCAAGCTGACTCCAAAATTAAGATTTTGTGGAGATAATTGGGGATTTTTTTCATAATATAGGTTGAGTTGATTACCGGAAATAGATTTCAATGGAACCTTTGTGATAATCTAGATTCTCAAATCTCTTATTATGTCAATCTTTGTGATATTCTTGCTTGCTTCTTATTTTACCTTAAATGTCCTTGTTTCTTTTGGAATGTAAATCATTCATGATTCTAAATTCTCATTCATGCTTCTGCTAAATATATTTGAATTTGCTATCTTAAAATTAATGCAGAGATTAGAACATGGACACATATCTTCTATCAATATGGATACTGTAAGAGGGATGGCAGAAACGTTTTCAATGCACCCAGTTGAACATGTGACTTGGCTGGTTGAATGCTGCAAGTTTTCAGAGCTGTCAAATACATTTTTCCTCTTGGTTTTGTTGCAGTCATTCATGACCCCTAATATTGGTACACTTCTCTCTCTCTCTCTCTCTCTCTCTCTCTCTCTCTCTGTTATATGTGTGTTGGTTAGTGCTGCCTAGTAATAGTTCTGCTTATGTTCAAAGACATTTTCCCACTTGGTTTTGTTGCAGTTATTTGTTGCAGTTATTTATATTGTTTTTGTATTAAAAGGTTCTTGTGTTTTCTATACTGTTAGTGAAGTGATATATGCGGGAATACTGTATTTAGCTGCTGACGGGAAATTCATGCTTTTTGCAATTGCTATGCTTTTTTTTGCTTCATCAATTATCTTTTAGCATTTTATCATGCTTATCTATTTCTATTGCATTTGCATTGAGATTACAAAGTTGCTGATGCTGATCTTTTCTTTCTTCCTTGTCAGACATTGGTCAATTTATTGCATTGTATGATGCTTGCTATCCAGTTCTGAAAACCGAGTGGAATGTGTTAAAGTCTGTGGGAGATGTATCTGCAAAAGAGGTACATGAGTGAAGACCATTGATTGTTTGGTCATGTATCTTTGTACTAGATTTGATATTTTATTATTTGTGTTTCCTACTTCTTATGATTATATATCTTTTTTGTTGAGTTGCATTTTATCTGACCCTGCTATATAATGTACAGTCCAATGCAGGAATGCTGGATGGGGACTGTAAAGGATTTCTGGATCAGCTGTTTGACGATGGTACAGCATTAGGTATATGCCATCGTTCTGGAAAGGTTATGGATGACCACGGAATTTGCCTTGGTATGGCTACCTGACTACTATACAGATTTGTTTCAATTAATACAGTATTTTCTTTCTCAGTTTTCTTTCTTACATAAGGATTTAACGTTGTTAAAGCCTTAATGTAGATTCTGGAATGTACAGAAAATAAAGGGGATCCTGGTTTATACTCATAACCATGAGTGAGAATTCTCAGTTCTAACAAATCGGATATATTTCTATCAGTCATTGATATACTGATATTCGGATATATATCAAAATATACTGGTCCATGGGAAAGACTTGTTTCAATAGCTCCCATGAGAGATGCTCTCCAATCGAGACATCTACCATCACGAAGGGTACATTGAATACTGGTATTTTGACCTAAAAGTGTCAAGGGTTTAAAGGCTACTTGTACCAATCCTATATGGATGTACTTATAGTCTTTGACAAACGGAACAAAATCATTAATGTGAATTAGTCGGATTATTTCATCATTAGTTTGAATACATGAAGCATGTTCAAAGGTCTTGATGATTGTTTTACTGAACCATTGGAATTTTCCTTTTTTATAAATTGTTTTCGGATCTACTAATGGAATAGTCCACTTATCTAAAGCGTCTTTCACATCCTGATAGGCTACCATTTCGGCTGCTTCGGCTAAGGAGGAAACAGTATTTCCTAAAGAAGTAACGGATTCATTTTCTGGTATTGCTACGGTATTTTCTTGTTGTTCAGTCATGATGTTTGGTGATCATATATGCATAATTAATTTAATTTATACAAGTATTATGTTAATATTTAAACTTGGCTCTGATACCAATAAAGGTGCTCACTAAAGGTTTTAGCTAGAAATGGTTAGCACATCTGTCAACGATTTACAGGTATCAACGGTCCTTAAGCACTCTGCACTTGACCTAACCTAACGCGACTTGGGTGACGTTCCACTAACCTCTAACCTCAACAAATAATTAACCTTACATTAGCACAAATCCAGGAATAAATACACACATAATACAAATATAAAGAAAACAAATTATAGCATATATGATCTCATAAACTTACTGTTAGGTTGGAGGAGGATTCCTCCTGGCCGCCCAGGCCACTACCTGTTCTTGGATCAGCTCCTGGATCCTGGCAATCTGCTGATCACACTCGGCTATGCGAGCAGTGATATACGGTTGGGTATACCAATCTACTGGTGTGTTAACGTAATGATGTTTCTGATTTTCCCAAAATTGTAAAAACCAAAGTAATTGTTCAAGAGTATCGACAGAGGGCATACATGAAAACCAAATATTATTGAGGAAGTAGGAATATTTTACAAGAGAGAGAGGGGGAAGAAAATATTACAAAGATCGAAGAATAAAAATAAAACTGACTCTGACTCTGCCGCAACAAGGGTGAGGGCATGCCCTTTTATAATACAATATCGGAGAAAAGAAGGGACAGATGTAATCCTATCATTGCACCGACAGATTACCCTTATCCTGACTGATGACGTAAGTGCTTACGAATACAGATAATAGAGACATCATCTCTGCTTTGCTGGTGGAGGAATCTGCTTTTCTTAAAGTGGTTTGGCTATTTGTGCCGACACTCAATCATGCCGTTTTCCTTTTCTGTTTTTGGCGAGCTTTTCGGTGAGGACATCTGTCTCTATGCTTTTTTTTGCTTCATCAATTATCTTTTAGCATTTTATCATGCTTATCTATTTCTATTGCATTTGCATTGAGATTACAAAGTTGCTGATGCTGATCTTTTCTTTCTTCCTTGTCAGACATTGGTCAATTTATTGCATTGTATGATGCTTGCTATCCAGTTCTGAAAACCGAGTGGAATGTGTTAAAGTCTGTGGGAGATGTATCTGCAAAAGAGGTACATGAGTGAAGACCATTGATTGTTTGGTCATGTATCTTTGTACTAGATTTGATATTTTATTATTTGTGTTTCCTACTTCTTATGATTATATATCTTTTTTGTTGAGTTGCATTTTATCTGACCCTGCTATATAATGTACAGTCCAATGCAGGAATGCTGGATGGGGACTGTAAAGGATTTCTGGATCAGCTGTTTGAGACCAACTTTAAGACTAATTTTAGGCAACTGAATGCTAAGATACTAATATGTGTGTTTTGGAGGTTACTTGGGGGGTTTATTTCAACAATGCCTGTAGATGTCTCATTGGTTGGTGATGCCTGTTATTTATTTGTATATCCGTTTTCTCTTTTCCAGGTAGAAGACTGCCCCATAATTAGTAGCTGGGCTAAGTTTTATCCATCGAATTGCTGAATGTGAGCTTGTTTTCTTCCAGGATGATAATAGGAAGTGGGTATGCACACTTCAGGATCTATTTGTTTTCTTTGCTGCATGTCAGTCAAATAATGTTTTCCAGAAGCATCTTCACTTCCTAGTTACCGAATTCAAGATCTCTCCTGTCCGATTTTTGTCGAAGCTTTTCACTGAAGAAGGTTTTGATCATGACATCCTCTTCAATTATTTGTTTTGTCGCATTTGTTTTGTTTTGTTTCTTTTGTTATAAGCAACACTTTTGGCAATTGTTAATTTCATATATCTTGTAATTAGTTTTTAATAAACATACTTGATATTCTGTTTTAATCTTTTATTTGAGTGCTAGAAACTAATGAAAGCTTTCAAGTTTGTAATTATTTAGGCAAATTTGTTTGCTTTTGTTTTACTGGATATAAGGACTAGATAGGAACTGTATTGTGTAGGCTGCATTTGAACCCCTGGTGAAATTTCTGAATCGCAAAGATTATATTGCTTCCATGTCAGGACATGATTAGCCGATCCAAAGAGTGAAATGGGTGGGGCTAAACCTTGTAGTTTTTAATTTGTGGAACTTACCTAAAATTTTTGAAAACAAAAACTGTTGGAAGGTTAACCTTAAAAAATGCATTTCCATAATGGGCATAGTATAGCGCATATAATATATATATGTATATCTCTACTTGGGATGTGAATTGCCCTTGTAGTCATTTTCAGTTGATGTCTGTCTAGCAATTCAATTATAAGCTTTCATCAAAACTTTTATGGAAATTCCTTTTCCTGCTTGGTTAGCTGGCATTTTTTATTATATGTAGCATTCATTTTTTCATTATGGCACTTTCCATTTTGCAGGTGTTTCTGTTGCTGTTCAAGTTGAGAGTCTTCATTCTTTGCTTTTCTTTGTTCTCAGTTAGATGAGAGCTTACATTTTCAACTTGTTGCTGAATTTCCTTCACTTCTAGTTCCGCTGTCCAGTGATAACCAGGTTCCAAAACAATTTCTTTACTCTATCTGTGATCTTGGCAGTCCTATTGAGATCCTTTGGCCATGTTTGGTTTGTTTTTCAGAAACATGGTTCCAAAGTTTTTTTCTAAAAAACTAAAAATTATGAAAAAAATAAAAAAATCATAGTACTTGTCATTTTTATATAGTTTTATCTTTTTGAAGGACACAAATAATTTTTAAAAATTCAAGGATAGCTGCACTGATAAATTGTCTGTGTCAATTTGTTTGTCCATGAATATTTTTGAACCAATGTGAAGCTTGACCAATTTAGTGCATAAAACTTTCATGTAAGAAAATTTTTGGTTGATTACCAGTCTTATTGGAAAAAGAAAATCTTTCATCTGTTTTACAAGTTTTTTTCTTCTATGGATTAGATAAAACTAGCAAATTTCTTTAATTAGTTTTATGGCACCAGGTTTACTAGTCCCTTGTAGAACAAGGAGATTCACGTCCATCTCTTAGGGATAGTTTGATGTTGTCAATTTCTTCTTTTTTGTTTACATAAAATAGGAAACAAGTTTCAATTTCTGATGGCTGGTGGGGAGGGGAGGAGAGAGCAAAACTTGTGATTTATCTTTTGTGTTTTCAGACCGGCTTATAAATGACTATTTTGCAGGGCATCATCCACCGTATAGAGGCTGACGATGCTTCTGAAGTTCAGCAAGAATTTCCATATGAATTATCAAGTTGAATTTCCATATGAATTATCAAGTTGCAGAGACGCATGACACTGCATAGAGAGGGGCATCCTATTTTGGTGACCTAGGTTGATATGATAAGAAAAGTATTTGTGTGAATGTGGTTATTGTGAATGGGAATATGAATATCAAGTTGGCTCAAATGTCCAAATTTGTATTTTGGTGAACTCAGATTCCTATTTTGGCTCAAATAGAGGGACATCCAATTTTCGTGACTCCTTAATGTTATTCAAATTATTTGTGTGAATGTTTTTTTTTTTTTGCACAATCATTTGATGAGATTTTACTGTGTGAATGAGAGTTATTATTTCATATTAGTGTTATTTTTCAGTTTTATTATAGGTATTTTTTTAATTCAGTAACATAAAATTAGCACAATGAAAAGAAAAAAAAAAGAGGGCTATCACGGCGTTTCTAAAAACGTCGTTAAATAGTATCAGAGATATGACGGCGTTTTTAAAACGTTGCTAAATAGCATGGTGACATCATGTTACCGTTAGTAGACCTTTTAGCAGCGTTTTTAGAAAACGCCGCCTATTGTCATATAGTGACGTTTCTAAAGCGCCATAGAGTTATAGCGACGGCCGCATCTTCGGCATTTGGTGCTAAACGTCACAAAAGGATTTGACGCATTTTAGGACCTATTGCGGCGTTTTTAAACGCCTCTAAAACCCCAATTTCTAGCAGTGACCCCAATTGATGAAATATCGACGAGTTCCTATCATATATGACTTCTCAAGGGATCTGTTAGGCATGAACTCGTATATAAGAGCTCCATTGTGACCCTCAAAACAAAAGCCTAAAAGTGTTACAATATTTACATGAGATGTCCGACTAATGGTCGCAACCTCATTAATAAACTCTTCTCCAGTACCTTTCAACCCTTTCAGAACCTTCACTGCCACAAAGCAACCATTTTCTAACTTTCCTTTGAAGACACAACCAAAGCCTCCTTGGCCAAGTTTAACTCTGAAGGAGTCTGTCATTTTCTTTATGTCGGAATAAGTGTACCTTTTTGGAGTAAGAGATCTATAATTCGTTAGAAAGTTCTCAACATTTCGGTAGCTCTCTGTCAATTCACTTTGCAAGAGTTTCCTTATGATGTAGAACAATAGAATTAATAAAATCCCAACTCCAGCAGCAGCTGAACCAATTAGACATGTTCAGTAGATTGGAAACCAAGCATCTAAAAATATTCATGCATAAAAATATTAGTTATAAAAGTTATATATATTTCCTGCTCCTAGAATCAATTTCAAGTTACTTCTTCCTGCAACCAATGTCCATAAAAAAATAAATTCGGCATGTTTAAAAGGCTGTCTGAAAACAAAGTCTAATGTAAAGTAATAGCATGCATATACAGAAATGCCAATACCTTCATCCTTTATGCAATGGAACTCTGCGAGGCCAGGAGATGGACATTGGCCTCCATTATGGCGACATTCGTAACATTTCTTTGGCACATGCAACCCAATAGTGACTTCACAAGCCAATAGTGAAAATAGATCACTGACATTTCGATTCCGGATTGATGGTAGCATTGGTAGTTGAATAACTAGACAGTCAGATGAAAGATTGGCAGGAGTTGGAGTATGTTGATTAGGATCTGTATAGTAGACAGTGTAGCCTGAGCAGTTGCTGAAACTGTAAACTTCTGTCTGCATTTGAGGTTTACTGCTGCTGTTTGTAATGCATTTGAACAAGGTGAGGTTGGGAGAGATTGTATAGGAAATAGGAGTAGGATGGGGAAGAAGCAAGGTACTGAAAATGTCGCAACTATTAGAGCTTATGAGTTTGTCCCTAACATTTACAGCTTCATCATTCAAGAATTCCTTAACTTCATGGGTGATGCTATGGTACATTTAGATGTACCATACATTTAGTTATGAACTTATATGATTTTATATCATAACCAATACCATATTAGTCATAACTACTATCATAGTAAGTCATAACTTAGTTATATTCAATTATTTACTTATACCATATTACTTCATAACCAGGTCATAACTAAGATATTTAAAAAATTTGACTCTCAAATTAGGCAACCTGTGTAACCGGTTACCAAACAGAGCAAAAGATCAGAGTAGTCCAACAGTCGGAAGTCAGTTGGCCTCCCTCTCTGGCTCGTGCTGTTGCTCTTGTCTTCTCCTCCCTCCTCTCTTCCACCATAGCCGAAGCTTCAGCCATTGCCGAAGACCACCAGCCCCGTCGGCGTCGGGGCCACCATTCTCTCGGTGTAGACATCTTTCTTCATAACCTCTCACTGTCTTGACGTCAAGAACTAGAGTTTCTTCCATTCTAATCGAATATTTCCAAGAGATATTTTCTGTAGCTCAGGTTTGTTTCTAACTCTAAACTTCATTTACATTAGGGCTTTTGATTTGAAAACCCTAACCATTTCTTGGAAATATCTCTTGGAAATTAATAGTAAGAAATTAATTTTGATGGGAATTTGTATCACCATTTCTTCCTCAAAGTAAGTATGAAAATCTATATGGGCAAGTATGTGTCGCATCTCATTGAGTCTAGGTATCAAGTTGCATCTCTAAAGTTTAGTGAAAAATTTTCAAATCTCTGTCGTGGTTTGTTTGCTACAAGTTGGATATCACATCTTTTTGGATTATCAGGTTGCTGATAAATTTGGTGTTTGGAGTTGAGATAAATTGTGGACAGCTTAAACTGTGATTTTGGGTTCACCAATTAGTCATCTACGAATCGGAGATTTTGGGTTTGAGCCATCGCAAAGTGTGTTATTCGCTTGCTAACAAGGTATTGCCTGGTGGGTTTCACCTGCTTTTCCTTCTTGTTGCAGAAAGGTATTTTCTTTAATTGCTATTGAATTTTCATAAAATGCTCTTCTTTTTATTTATTTATTTATTTTAGGGGGTTTAATTTCACTTTTATCCCCTTAATTACCACAATTTTTTCCCCTATGATTTCATATAGTCCTACTAGAGACAATTTTTACTTATGTGGTTCAATTTTCGACGATTGTAACCAAATTTGATTGGAAAAAGGTAATTTTAAAATTGAAACAACTTAAATCATACGACAAAAACCCATTAAATAAGTTGTGGGGTGTAGTTCATTCAAATTGGTAAGAAAAATTAGTTTTTTGTTGTATTGTTTAAGATATTCAAATTTATGAAATACGTTCTTTGGGTCAAATTAGTTTTCAACTGTTATTAAGTTCTATAATCATTCTCCAATTGGACCACATGAAGATAAATTAGAAACTTTAGCGACTAAATAGACGAAAGTGATAGCTTAGGAATGAAACAGAAAAAATGGTGATAGTTTAGGGACGAAAGTGAAATTATCCTTCTTTTTTCCCCTTCTTATTTAACATGATAGATAGAGTTTAAATCAGTTTGATTGTTGCAAAAATTAAGTTTCCTTAATTTTGAAAGATGGTCTATCAAATTTGAAATTTAATTAGATATATCCGGTCTTCGTGAGAACCATTTGAATCAAGTAGTGTCCCAAATACTAGTTGCAACTGAAAAATTCGAAAGCTTTTCTTTGTGGCGATAATGCCAAAATATCAAGTTGGCTTAGTTGTCTTGTCTTTATCTTGATCATGGTCCTTAGAGGCCTGTCCGCATCTATGTGCTCTTTAAATTGTAACACGTTTTGATTCTCTTAAAGCTTAACACTGATTCTGTTACTTAAAATTAGTATTTTTATGGTTGATTTTGTGTTAATTTTTTCCCCTGAGAAAATTACTTTTGTTGAACTTATGTTTTTAAAATTCACGTGTTTGATTTTCACGAGCCTGCAATGTTTGGTTGTTCAGCTACTATTTAATCTTGTGTCTTTACAGATATCTTTTCTATACAATTTCACCCTCTTAATATTGCATTTATCTTATCCTGGATATGGGTAAGTTCAAATGTTGTCAGCTTTTGTACTAATTTTATTGCAATATTAATCATACTTAATTTGCACTATGGTTTATTTTATTGGTTACGAAGAGTCTTGTTTGATGTGGTTGTATGAGAGAACCAGTGGAAGTCGGCTGCTTTGTTGACAGTCTTATTTTTTCAATTGTTGTAAATGAGATCAGAAGCCTCAAGTTATTGTTGGCATTTTCAAATACTTCATGATCGATAAAACATTGTTGCCGTGTACTTGGTAGGCTTATTTTGTTTACTTCTTACGTTAAAATTGGCATTTTTTTTCCAGCTGTCTACATAAAGATCTGACAAGTGTTTATCTTGAATCTTTATATACCATATAGCCTTTGATCATTAACATCATCAATCTCTCTGTCGCTTCCTCTCCAACTTATTTCCACTGTTTAGAACTTGAGATGTAATGATGTTCAAGAAATTGATAATCTATACGGGATTCAATACCCATTTCAGAAGCAGCTTTGTCACGTTTATATTGATAGTACTTATAAGAGTGGTTATAATTAGCATAAATGTAGGAATTTTTCCTATTATAATTTGTATCTGTGGCGTGTGGTTTTTATGTGGACAGAATATCTTTCCAATGGGAAGGCTGAATTTTTCTAGTTTAAGCTGTTGATGCATCCTCCCTACCCACAAACTTCAGATGATTTTCCATCATTTCTGGAGCCAGCTCGCTTCATATACGAGCACACTTTTTGTGACATGTTTCTTTAAATAGCCTCTTTTTTCTTTTTTTCTTTTTCAAATAATAATAAAAGCTTGGCGATCTTTTCACAGGAGAAATCTATTCATTTGATTTTGTTTATGAGCATTTTGTCCTTTGACTAAGAAGTTTTGCCTGACAGCTCAGGATTTTCATAAGGACACTGGTTCTCCTGTGGGTGCGTTAGTTTCTCAAGATGTTAACAGGTCTGATGACTTGAAGTAGCTTTATCCAGAGCCATCACAATGTACGTGTTATGTCCTGGAAGATGTTTCTCTCAGTGAGCTTGGGAACAGTCTGACTGAATTTCTACATATTCAAGATGATAAAAAATTGGCATCAAGCTCCAATTTAGTTCAACCTGCCGACAAGACTGATAACTTCAATGTGGAGAAGGAAGATAAATGCAAAGATCTAGATCAAACTGAACCAACCACTGTAACTTCTGAGAAATTTTTTCCCAAATGTGCAACATTTGCATGCTCTGGTAAGAAAGCATCCCTTGTTGTGTCTGCAAATGTGGAAGATGACATAAATGCTGCAGTATTGGAGAAAAATGGCCATGAATCTGTTAATCCTGCATGCCCTCAATCCATATCCTTGCCTGTAAGTTTGCACTATATTTGTTTTCTTTTTATGTTTTTTTTTTTTTTTTCTTCATATTATTACCAAGTCATGATGCTTGGATTCCTATCATGTGAGTTTGATGCTGGAGCAATTCAAGACATAATCAATTGTCTTAAAAGTTGCTCGTATCATTTGCAAGTACTTGGGCAGTAGTTAGGTGGATGCTTTAATTGTAGTTAGGATGTTACTACAGATGCTATTTGGAAGTAGTTAATGGATTTTGATCATTATTTTCAATGCGTGTTTTTCAGTTTCTTACAAGTGTAGGGTATGCATGCCAGAGGCAGTTGGGGTTGAATCCTGTTACATTCTGAGGGAAGCATTTATGTGTGTATTAGGTGCCTCTTAAGTGTGTTCCACCTTCCCATTCGTTCTACCCGAGCCGGATTAGTTAAGATACTTTTTACAATTCTAATATATCTTAGGTAGACGATACTATAATGAATGCGTTTTTGTCCAAGTAACCCGTAATTGATTGGAAGTTGCATTGTATGTTAAGCGTGTGATTTATGTTGCAAGTTGCCACTACTTGACTGAAATGGTTACTTATATGGTACCAATTCTTTCTAGTTTTCTCTTTTATCAACTTTTTTCTTTTGAAAAGAAAAAAGAAAATCTAAGCAAAACATTTTAAATTTTGGAGACATTGGACATCATTTCAGGTTGGCTGAAATTTCTTTTACCCTTGGCTTCTATATTAGATTGTTGTGTGGAAGCTGGTGATAACCAAAGATATAATTATATTTGGAATTTTATGTAATGGCTGTACAATCATGGACCAGTAGCTGATTGAATGTACATGATGAGAACTAGTATCTTCCTCAAGCCACGTTTTTTTTTGGACAGTTCTGTTTATTCTTTTCTCTTCATGTTTTGCTTTCTTGCAGACTCCTTCAAAGCTAGTATCTGCCATGAAGGGTAGCCGTGAGAAACAGGGGATGACACCTCCAGAGAAACTGACCGTCAGATGGGCGCCTGATGTGTATGATCCTCCTCCATCAATATCTACATCCACATCTGGGAAGATCAAAAAACCACGGCCCAAGAGTGAAAGTAAGAGGTATTATGATTATAAGAACGGAAAGAATAAGCAGAAGGGCAAACCTTCTAAAGGGAGCAGCAGTAAGGACAAGAAACACGTTCGAAAACACAGTGGGAGTTCTAACAAGTGTTAGCAATCGCTAGACAATGATGACAGAGTGGTCGGCTATAATGAGCCTTTGCGGTGAATCGGGGGGTTTTGGTGTTGGTAGCCCAAACTCATATTGTGGGAGTAGTTTCCTTAAGAAATCTGTCAGAGAGTTGCATTTCTCCATTGCAGAGGCTACATGAGCCTTATCTTCAATCACCACCGAGTAGTCCTTTCTTCTCATTCATGGTGTTAATAAATAAAGTACTCTTTTGGGGTCTTGTTGACTGTAGTTATAGTACTTTGGAAACTTTTGACAATTTTCTTCTGCAGTGCTGCTAATGGTAAATTTGCATTGACATCCTCACAAACTTCAGGTTTTGTTTGTAGATGAGTTTTTACAATCTAAGCTGCCCTTTCTTTTTTCCTGGTTTAAAGGAAATTGTCGTGCTCTTGTTCTTCATCGATTCTAGTCGGTGGGTGTTCCTGGTTTATGTTATTTCGTGTGTGGTTGGTGTTGGAATTTTGACCACAGTTTATTATAAACCATTTTCCTGCCCCTGTTCGGCCAGTGGGAAAAGTTCTCTATTGGGAAATCTGGAACTGTATTGGGTTATATAATTAGGGCTGAAAGGCAAGTTGTGTATTAAGTTGTTCAAGTTTGATTTGATAACTTAACGATTGTTAAATTATGTTTAAGTTTGATTTATTTACATAACGAGTCGATATTAAACAAGATTTTAACAAATTAATATGAGTTGAGTTCGAATAACTTAGATAAGGTTTGGTTTGCTAATGGATACTCAATTATGTTTTTAAATTATAATTGGGATGAAAAATGTTAACTAAACATATTTTTAAAATACAATTCAAAATTATTTTTAAAACTCCTATCTTCTCTTTATTTTATTATTATTATTCAATCAATTAATTATTTTTTTCTCTCTCATCTCACTTCTCACATTCTTTCACATTTTATACATCAATCAATCTAAAAAAAAAAAAAAATTACAAATCATTTCAAAATTATTTTTAAAACTTAAAATCAAACAAATTTTCTCTTTTCAAATCATAATTCAAAAATTCAAAATATAACTCCACACTCAAATTATAATTTTAAAACTAATGTAAGCTTATTGATTCAAAAAGTAAATTATTTAAATTTAGATTGAAAACTTAGCCAGTGTAAATATGTGTTTACCTTTACTTTTGGTTTGTGAAAAGATAATTTTTTTTAATAAAATTTATATATGTTCGGCAACTGTTTAAAAAAATCGTATTTTTTTCTCTTTGCATTAAATTTCTTTTGGGGAATTTTTTTTAAGGTCTCTAGTATTAAGATTTTACAGCATAAAAGACACTCAATATTTTCATGATGTCTAAGGTCCCTCAACATCAATCTAAAGAAAATTCAATCCAAAGAATTCTCTGGACAAATCATAGAGAAAATTCCAAATTTCTCTGGACACAGCATAGAGAAAATTTCAAATTTCTCTGGACAACAATGAAGACTAGTGCTCTACTTCAGAGAAAATTAAGTTGGTCCAGAGAAATTCTTTAGTTTGGACTCAATTTTCTCTGGGTTAAACTAGTGCTCTGCTTCAGAGAAAATTGGATTGGTCCAGAGAAATTCTCTGAGTTGAACTAGTGCTCTGCTTCAAAGAAAATTGAGTTGGTCCAGAGAAATTCTCTGATTTGGTCCAGAGAAATTCTCTGATTTCCAAAACTTCCACATATTATAAAGATGAAACACTAGAATATCTTGTAAATAATTACCTTAAATCACATGTGGTTTTCGTTTTGGGGAAATAAAAGGAGCAACTTTGTAAAGAAATTTTAATCAATGGATAAAAAAAGAAAAAAGAAATCAAATGAATTGGAGCACTGAGAGAAGAAATCTGTGGGTTATAAAATGAATTCAATTCTCAAGTTGACATCATTCAAAACATAAAAGAGAGTTCTTCAATATAACAAACAAAGCCTATATAATACTAACAGCATATCACCACCACCCAACATGTTTGGCAAACAAACTACCGCCTCAGGCTCTCCACGATGTAGTCCCCATAGAGATTCCTATAGAAGCAAAATGCACAATGAGATTAAGACCATAATCCATGCCAGATGAGATTGATGACAAGCACAACAAAAAATTTGCTGAAGTTCCCAAAGTCCAACAGGAAACTCCAAATATTAAAAATATAAAATAGATGTGAACTATCGATTCCACAGTAATACACTCAATGTGGAGATGTCAGGAACAACTATATTAATTGTCCCAAATTTGAATAAAAATAGTATAAACATTTTTATGCAATGTATCTGATAAGTTACTATTGTTTTGGGCATGAATGGATGATTTCCAAAGACAGCATTGGGTCACACACCCTGATATTGGAAACAACATCACATAAGCTAACATATACAATATATACCAGACAATTGAATAGTTATGATATTTATACGATGAACCCAATGGCTTTCTCTCTTAAATCTCAAGATATGTAACTAAAAATAAAGTTTTGTTTAAAAGAGAGATGCCAAGGGTTATCCTACCAAATAAATAAATAAATTATTAAAACTAAATTAATTTTGTATTTTAAACTATTAAAATAGCTACAAATCTAATACTGTGCAAATTAAGGAAGATGGGAAAAGAAGAACACTGAAAGGGCGTAAAAATTCGTCACTTACATCGAATACTGGATCGCATCATAAGCATCTGAGGCAGGCAGAAAATCGTAACTGCAACTTCCTTGTTCTCATTTTTCTTGTCTAATTACTCGTTAAGAGAATAACATTCTTTCGATACATTCCTTTTGTACCCATTTTCCTTAAAGAAAAGAATTGTATAGACTAGAAAAAATTGTTACACAACGCAGAGTCAATTGCACAATATGAACTAAAACTTTTAGAAGGATAGAGTCCTCAAAAAAGCGGCAGATCTCAGCCAATCGATGTGGGCTGTCCACCCAAATGAGGTGCAAGTGCAAGGCTGCAATACTATTGTCCTTGGGTGGTCAAGAAAGCTTGCAAGCAAATAATGTGGTTCATGTAAGAGGTAAGTTGTGGCCTGATTACTGTGATCACTATCTTTACATGACTTGGCACAGCTGTCCTACAATCTGTTCATGACAGATAAAACTATGGGTTCTGCTAAATTTCATTACATAGGACACCCGAAAATATATAATTTTTCAGGGTCTGATTTAAATGAAACGAAATGCAGACAAATCCACCAAGCAAGACATGAACCTTTTTCCCCTTAATTATACGACAATGTAGTTGAAAATCTAACATGACTAAGGTTCATTCCAAGGTAAATAGACTTAATTTTTCTGGGGCTTTTTTATTTTTTAAAATACCCAGCCTGGACACCTCATCGACTACCTTTCTAGTTCTACTATTCTCAATAGAAAATATTTCCCAAAGAGTGCTCATTCTCTCACAGGATCACTGGGTTCTGAATTATTTCATGTAAAACATTACTTGCTACATTTAAGCTTTATCAAGCCTCAATATTTTCGGTACATCCGTAAAATGAAAACCAATATTGCATGCATAATCTGCAAATGTTTGCAAATGTGAAAAAATGCATATCTAACAGCACACCTGCATGATAACTAAGACATCCATGGGGTCATTGTCCTCACAGAGAGTACGAGGGATGAAGCCATAATTAGGGGGGTAAACAACCGATGAGTAAAGCGCACGGTCAACCTGCAACATGCATCGGCTTTAGCAACCATTAACGATCAAAAACAGATACTGAGATTAATGACTGGCTATGCATGATTACCTTGATCATTCCCCTTTTTTTGTCAAGTTCATACTTCACTTTACTCCCCTTACTGATTTCAACCACCTGCAATAATTAATTATATTTATACTAGTCTTTGTGAATTGAAAATTTTATACTTTATGATTTTCGACATTTGTAAAATTGCTATAGATCATTGGAACAATAAAATTCATCTGAAAGAGATTAAAACTAGACAGTTTATTCAAGAAAAGAACCTGTAGAATGAAAGTCAAAACAAAGCTGTATATTTATAAAATAAAATAAAATAAAATAAATTCAAATTGACAGTTTAAGAGTTTTTCTAACAGACAACTGAGGACTTATTCAAACTCCATGTTTATTACAAACAACACAGGTAGGCGTTTTTTTCTGAGGATTTTAAAACCCAATTCTGCTTTTTGTAGTAGAAATATATTCCCTCTGGTTGCTCATAAAAGAGAGCAAAAGTTGGTCACTGTCTTTACTAATAAGAAAACAAAAATTTCAAAGAATATCATGCCAGAACCATGGGGCAATCAAGTATACAATAAATTGTATTATCAAATTGAGGGTAATGGTCCTAAAATTTTCTTATCATATTAGGTCCTTAACCATCGTTCAATCAATTATCTGATAAAATGTAGGATCACTGCCTGTGAACACCTTTGCATGCATGGTACAGAATTAGTACTTCAGCAAAAATAGACCAGAACAACTTTTACAGTCATTCGTGGGAAATGGGGATGCTACAGAACAATTAATTACAGTTGCAAGTTGCTTTCTACATATTCACATCAGGTATTGAGAAAGTAGGACCTTAAAGCAACTTATAGGTCAGTGAGATACCTTAATATCACACGTGAACTTGGTTAGGAGTGAAATTTTAATTGAAAACAAAGGGGTGACCATCAAACAGTACACCCACATAACAGTTGTACAAAGGGACCATATGATGGTAATTGGTAATTATGCATGTATCAGTATTCCATCTATTCCATGTACACGGTTATAAGGTTTATTACCTGGCATTATAATATAAAACACATATTTTGATTTGGTTAAGCTACGATTTTCCTCCAACTTTTAATAATTACTGTAGGTTAACTATGTGATCAACTTCAACTACATTCTTGATATTCCTTAAATAGACCTACAGCTATATAAATCTTAGCAGGTTAATATAATAAATTCAATGTAAGCCTGTCTTTGTTTGTCCCAATCGAAACTAGTAACAAATTGTTGGCAATTACTGAGCAATATAATAAAATGATGTACTTTAACAACATCCAGGTCCCAAAACTTTAAAATGAAACTCAACTAGGGTATGTTTCCCAGAAATTAAAAAATTCAAATTGCAGGCCATGTGAAATTCACGTCAGGTGAAAACTTTCAATGACAGGTAAACAAAATTCTGGTTTCATGCATAGTAAACCAAGTAAGTAAACAATCCATATTTAAATTTAAATTATTAAAAGCATTTAACCACTCTTTAGCAACGCCTATTCAATATCACACAGATCTAGCATACAAGTTGAGAGTAACGAATGCCCTTTGATTAGTCCTATATAGTTGACTCACATTCACAAAAAACCAACGTAATTGGATTGTTGAATGCATCATATGGAAACAACACAACTAACAAACATCAAAAAACCTAAACCTATTCAAATCATATTTTCCTAATTTTATAAACCAACCCAGTGAGTTCACAAAGGTGAAAGGGGCAGTTTCGAAGAAGGGGATTTCGGTCTAGGGTTTCATAGAATGGAGATAGAGAAAGGGAGAGAAACAAAAACATTAAATAACACAAACAATCAACCTAAGCTCATAAATTACACCTGGAAAAACAAAATCAAGTCTTCTTCAAAGGAAATGGGACTGAATGAAGATGGGTTTTCGATTTTTTTTACTTAATCATACAAAAAATTCCATATCCTCTACTTGAAAACCCTAAATTTGAAAATTTCCTCTTAGCACAGACAAATCGGAGATAATACAGTAAAAGTAAGGGCTTTGGGCAATTATGAACTACATACAAACCAGTTTGTAATCGAGCTCGAATACATCTAGGGTTTCGTCGTCGCTGCAGGGGGTTGGGCGTTATCCAATAGGTTGTTTAATTTGGAGATGACGGTGGAGACGAAGGTGGTGGAGACGATGGCCGGAAGTGTAGGATCCCTTGACAGAGAGTGACACCTAGAGGGTTAAAATCAGTTGTCCGAAATAAAACAGAATAGGAGAGAAAGGTGTGGGACTTACCTGGATGTGGTGATGGTTGTGGCAATAGACAGCGGCGACGATTGGAGAGAGAGAGAGAGAGAGAGCGTAATTTCTCCAAATGTTAGGGCTGAAGAAAAGGTCCAGGGGTTTGTCCAAAAAAAAAAAAATAGGAGGGAATTTTGGTTTGGACAAAATTTCGAGGGTTTGTTCCAATTTTTTTGACAAAAATTATTTGGAGGGAAAACTATGATAAATTTGATAAAGTTTTTTACTATTAATAATTACAAAAAATAAAAAAATAAAAAATAAATCATGATTTGAGTATTATAATAAAATAAATTATTAATTTTTTATTTATCAATTTAAATCTTAATTTTTTTATTTGTTTTTAATATAAATCATTGTCTATTTTTGTGTATTATAGTCATCAACCACAAAATATATAACCACATCACAAAAAATTAAAAATTAAAAAGATTTTTTTTTTTTTTGGGATCAGAAATGAAATTTAAATAACAAAATAACCCCGTTTAATTATTTTTTCTTTTCTTTTTTTTTTGCGAGGAGGGTTGTCGTCGTCAACAAATTTTTTGTTAAAATATATATTTTTTTGTAGTTAATGAATTTTTAAAAAAAAAATTCTTTTTTTTTAGTTACTAAGATTGAAAATTTATTTGTTTTATTTTTATTTTAATGAAAAAAATATTATTATTTTTTATTTGGTAGAAGTAGGGGTAATATTTTAATGAAAAATATTTTCCACTAAAATAAAAGTTAATTTTCTGTGGTCAATAAAAAATATTTTTCTGCGACCCATTTTTTTTTGTTATTAAAAATCATGAACTAATTTTTTGTGGTAGAGGAAAGGGAGCGGCAGTAGCGGTGAAGGTGGTGGATAAGAGATGATGGTGGTTTTGATGGTGGTGGTGGTGGTGGTGGCGGCGAAGGAGATTAGTGGTGAAGTTGTGGTAGTGGTAGAGTAGATGGAATGGCAGAGGTGAAGGAGAGGTAATGGTAGTAGTAGTGGTAGTGGTGGTAGTAGTGGTAGTGGAGTGGTGGCAATGGTAGTAGTAATGGTAGTCGTAGAGGTGAAGTGGCGACAGTGGTAGTAATGGTGGTAGTGGAATGGTGTTTGCAGTAGTGGTGAAGGTGGTAAAGGAGATGGGTGGTGAGAGAAAGATAGAGAGATGAGTGAAAGACAGATAGATGAGAGAGACAGAGACATAGTAATGAGCGAGAGAGAGACAAAGTGGTCGCTAAAAGTACATTTTCTTGTAGTAGATAGATAAATCGAGAGGGAGCTCCGTAAATAGAGAAGACGGAAGGGAGAGAGTGAGCAACGCGAACACAGTGGGGGGTGAGAGAGAGAAAGAGAAGGGAGAGAGAGACAAAAAGATAAAGAGATAGAGAGTGAGAGACAGAAAAAAAGACAGAGAGAGAAGAGATATGAACGAGAGAAACAGAGAGAAAAAGAGATAGAGAGATGAGCAAGAGAGACATAGAGAGAAGAGAGATGGACGAGAGAGATAGAGAGAAGAGAGATGAGCGAGAGACAGAGAGAGATAGAGAGAAGAAAGATGAACGAAAAAGACAGGGAGAGAAAAGAGATGAGAGAAGAGATAGATGAGTGAGAGACACAAAGAGATAGAGAGAGAGATTGACAGAGAGAGAAGAGTGATGAGTGTGAGAGAGAAAGATGAAAAAATGGGTGAAAAGATATAGACAGAAAGAAAGAGAGAGAGAACAAAAAAGAGCGAAAAGAGATAAACGAGAGAGAGACAGGGAGAGATGAGCGAGAGAGATAAAGAGAAGCGAGAGATAGAGATGAGAGAGATAGAGAGAAGAGAGATGGACGAAAGACACAGAGAGAAAGAGAGAGAGAGAGAGAGAGACAGACAGACAGACAGACAGAGAAGAGTGATGAGTGAGAGAGAGAAAGACAGAAAGAAGAGAGACAGAGAAAGAGATAGGAAAATGAAAAAATGGGTGAAAAGAGAAATGTTC